>JABXWE010003215.1:0-58202 GCA_014611495.1 Limonius californicus | reverse complement strand
ACAATTTTAAAAATAACCAAATTTTAACAATCACCCTGTAACTCCCTAACCGATCGCCATAGCAAAGATCTGTTTGCGCTATTGTTATTTTCTCAAAAAAAGAGCCCGAGACTGCTTAGTTAGTTTTTTGATATCTGTCATGGTTTCCGAGATACCCTGCAAAAACATCAAAAATGAGACACCCTGTACAAACTGTAACGGTAAATGGATTTAATTATTGAATTACTACTTAGGGTATAAACAATTCTAAGCAATTATAGCTTCTTGAATACTGGGGTTATTTTAAAAATGTGCCGACATTTGGAAATAAGAATAAAATAACAGGTGCCGGAATATGCTTCTTACCCGGAATACATAATTGTGAAGGATGATACTGTAAGTCACTTGTTGTTTAAATGATCTATAAAAAGAAAGTATTTGTTTATTTTTTAACAAGCATTTTTATATTAAGCCGTAACTGGTGACGTGCCATTCCGTGACGTAGTTTGTGATGTACAATCCCCTGACTCTTCCACTTAATTCATTATAATTAGGCTGATATAACAGTTTGCTGCTTTTTAATCTTTTTCCCTTTTCTCATTACTACCCAAAACTGTTTTTCCTGTTAGCTCTATACTTTTTTAATAAAGTCGTTGACTAAAAGAAATGTAATAAATATGATTTTTTAAATGATATATAACAAATATTAAACTTAAGGGGATCCCAAAGCCTCCTAACTACCAAAAATTGAAAGTTACTTTTTACATCGACAAACCATTATATTTGTTTCCCTGTCCGACATGGGGGTCATGGGCGTCTAACTGAATGCTGGAAAGCAAACTGCAGCCAATGTAAAAAACAATGCGTATAATATACGAAAAAGTAAATTACTAACAGAATCTGTTCTGATTGTAAGAAAATCAGATACATTTTGAGATTGGGGTTGTTTGCATTATGTTCTTAAAAGATGGTGGTTTGTAATAAGGTAATCAAAAATTTCACTAAATTAATTTCACTTTAGTAGCTCCTTTAATACTAAATAGAAATAAATATTTTTTTGAAAATTGGAGAATACCGGCAGTAACTTTACCATATGAATTAGCACCGCATTAGATATCAATACTCTTTTATAGAGTATTTCGACATGCATTGGTAGATTCTACCTTCGCGAACACAGGTAGTTCTTAAAAACTGAAACAAATGTTTCTTTCCTATTTTTCTGTATCATTAGCGTTACTAATGTCTGAAAAAATGAAAAATACTTTTGAAAAAGAAATTTAAAGGTATTCTGACATAACAATATCGATTTCAACCCTTCCTTTTTTTCATTTGAATTTTGAGAAACCTTGTAAATGGAGACAATCATATCTTTCTTTTTCAAGTATTGTTCTTAGAATTCCTATAAGATTGAACCTTTAAATAATCAGCCGAAAAAAATTTTTATGCACTATGGGGCCATTATTTTGTACGATTTGTGCGTGAATACCGCAATGAAACTTCTCCTGATCAGTAAATTGATAAAGGCGGCAGCGATTGAGCAGCCATAAGACACCTCTCATCTTTAACAACATAAATAGGTGATCAATCACTAATTTTTAACTATTAGTCGGGTAAATTGCTACAGAAATATTCATACTCAGTAACAGAATTATAAAAACTGCGAATCAGTTCAAAGAAACTGATTCCGAAATTACATTGGCGTTCTAATTGAATATTCAACGTACATAATTACATATATTCGATATGTCTAGAGACAGAACGTACCGGCCTCCGTAAAATGCGGCAACACTGCTGGAGGTCACTAAGGTGTATGCATAACATAATATATATATACAAGTGGAGGTGACTTTGTATCTCGTATATGAACTATATACACAAATTTGTTTTTTGAGAAATCGTTTCCCCTCTTTAGGAAACCGTATTCTAGACTTCCCCCTCATCACAAATATGCCCTTATATAAGACCCAGGATATCGGGGTAACCCGGAGGTCAGGTCGCCATATTCATGACCCGGAGGCGACAGCTTAACAGCTATCAATATATATATATATATAGCAGTATTTAACCAATCATGGCTAACAGTACCTTCCGTTAAACGATTTAGGGCCGGTATTACAATATCAGTTTAAACTGCAGATTGACAGTTAAACTGCAGATTTCGTGAATATTGGGTATTACAATCTCCGGTTTTCGTAAAGCGACGCTTAAATGTCCAGTAAACTTAAGCGCAGAATCCGTACGGTTTAAACTGGAGATTACGATTCTAACCTTACAATATATCTTGTTGACAGCACACGGCAAAAATTATTATTCGAATAAAATTAGTTTGTTGATAGAAATGGAAGATATATTTGACTTATTTGATGGTGTGTTATTATCTGATGACGATGAAGATGTGATGGATGTAATTGAAATGCCCCGTCGACCTAGGGTAGGTATTAATAAAGAATACAATAACATCTCAAATGAAAATTAAGAAACCTAGGTAATTTATTAATAACATTAGAAAATATATTACAGGTATTTCGAGAAAGAATGGATCACTTCGAAAGATGGGATGATATGGAATTTATCGATCGGTTGCGACTATCCAAACAAAGTGTTCGAGAGCTATTAAACCAAGTCGAAATAGCCTTTCTCACTGACCGGTGAGCTTTATTATTCTTTTACTAGCTGATTAATAACAAGTGCTAGTACTTATCAGCTTTTATTAAAATGTATTTTTAGAAACAATGTAGTAATTGTGGGATTCCGGATATGCGGTCAAAAATTATTTGATGACCCCTTTAGCAAACCCTGCAACTAGAGCTGAACAGTTATACAACGAATCCCAAATTCGGACAAGAAATGTTGTCGAAAGATCGTATGGGGTTTGGAAGCCTAGATTTCCAGTGCTTTCGCTTGGTATGAGAGTGAAAATGGAGACGATTCAAAATATAATAGTGGCAACAGCGGTTTTGCACAACATCGCTATTGATAACAATGATCTTCTACCAAATCACATTGAAA
The DNA here is from genome assembly GCA_014611495.1 of Limonius californicus. Classification (NCBI taxonomy): domain Eukaryota; kingdom Metazoa; phylum Arthropoda; class Insecta; order Coleoptera; family Elateridae; genus Limonius; species Limonius californicus. The sequence goes on along the minus strand of JABXWE010003215.1, from coordinate 55,214 downwards.
ATAATAATAATGATGAAGGTGGCCAAGAACAAATTATCGACATAGGAGGCAATGGGCACATGGTCAGAAGAAATTTAATTTTAAATTATTTTGCAAATTTGATTTGAACAAAACAGTCTTAATTTTATTTATTTAACGTTTCAGAATACAATATTTATTAACAAGAGTCTTAATTCTATTTACCTATAAGCTATGTATAATTATGTGTAGGTATAATAATTGCTGATCCAACAAGAGAATTTTTTTTTAGTTCCTGCACTCTTAAACTATGTTCTAGTTCTTGCATCTCGAGTTCCCTTTTTTATAAAACCTTTTTATGCTCCAGGTCCTGTTTCAACAACTCCTGTTGCAACTTTATCAGCTCTAGTTTCGCCTTGGATAAAGTATTTATTTTTATTCGGCAATCTGTTAGCGCATTTTTATATTTCGCAGCAGCTCTTTAATATCAACATCTGTTGATGTAATATTAACAGGGTTAGCAGCACCACCACCTGTCCGGAACACTTGTTGTTTCTCCTCAACAAATTTCTTTTTGGTGTTTTTTTTTAAATTTTCGTATTTCCCTCGGAGGTTTTTAGAGGTTCGTAGCATTGTGCCACTTTTCGCATTAAATTCGGCTTCAATTTTCTGCCATGTGCTTTCTTTCTTCTTCCAAGTGACTGCATCCGTAATTTTATTTTCTACCACATTCTTATACTTCGTCACTGTTGAAAGCAGAAGCGTAATTTCCATTTCTGTGAAATTTGGGGCACTTTTTTTTATCTTGATCCATAACCTTAAACATTTTATATTAATAAATACCACAAGAACATCCACAAAAATAACTTTGTTCTTAGGTTGTTAGTATCACTTACCGAAGTAGTTTGATTGTAATTATATAACCACAAATAAAATGTACAAACAACAATATTATTTACACAATCGTCTTTTATATATTAACCTCTAAACATGTGCTGATCTTTGAAGTATGTTGTCAATCGCTCGAGTTTTTGACAGATAAATATCTGTGAAGTTGGATATTCAGTGGACAGAAGTACCAACCTTGGTGGTTCTTAGGTTTAACTTAAGCGTCGGTTCAAAAAGTATTGTAATACGCTCATAAAATAATCCGAAGTTTAAACTGGCAGTAAAGTTTAATTTTACTGGAAGTTTAAACTAAGATTGTAATACCGGCCCTTAGTGTATGGTTATTTGTCATGCATTGCTGTATAGATGGAGAGGTATGCCTTGGGGCAATGTCATGATTCAGTACTGTGTGCTATTGCTCTGGAGGTTTCTATTCCATATTTTCCCCTGACCATCACAGTACCTTGTAGAACGTAAAAGTGCTGATTTGCCATGAATGACCTTTTAGATCTTTCCGATATTTTTGTTGTTCTGCTGGTGCTATCCACGAATCAGATGTTTTAAGAACGTATATGTTCTCGACAATTGTAGACATATGTGCACGTTAAAAACGATTGATTTGACGCGTATAACTTTATATCACTCGCGTAAGTAAACGTAATTCGGCAACAGAAAAATAATATCAAACGTGACACGGTAATCAAGTAAAGGTCTATAATTAGATATTGTTCTAATAAAACATATGCCGGCATAGTCAAATATTCATGGATATCAACATAAAATGTGCATCCTTTTAATATTCTTATTTTTAAAACGTTTGGATTCGTGGATAACCTATTAGAATGTTAGAAATCCTGAATAGACGTTTTCGCATGTTTGAAACGCGAGAACTACTTAATAGCTTGAATTCTACTTACAGTATCGTTATCAAATGATTTATCCATTTTGTTCTTGATGTAGACATTCTGCGATTTCAAATATTTATAAATCAGCTGCTCCTAACTTCTAAAAAAGTCGTAAATAGAAACACGTAAACGTGTAAACACAATACTTGTTACAAAAATAATGCTTCACAATAGCCTGTGTGCAAGATCCTCCGGTAGTTTTGTAGGCAGTCAGTTGGGGAATTTTTTGATCGCACCTCGATAGTTGGCAAATCTATCAAGAGTTATTTTGCATTCATGCAAATGAGGGCTGTGTACACAGAAGTAGAAAAAAGCATTCAATATACGAGGATGGTTTATCAATTATTGTCGCTAACATTGGCAACAAGGCATTGACCAACAAATGAATAATTTTTTTCCTAGAAACGTCAGTTATTGACATTATTATGTGCCAAATTAAAGGTGTCTATCTTCTTGTTTATAAAAGTTATACATTTAATATTACTGTAGCGCTGGTGATATTGTTGAAATGGAAAAATTCGAAAAAAATACTTATTTAAGAAGGGTTTAGCACCGTGATTCTACCCCGTCATGAGGTAATTAAGAATTGCTGACGGGATTTCAAATTAGGAAGAAAGTTGTGTCAACATGCACCAGGTGCTGTATCGCCAAAAACTGTTGTCACCCAAGAAAATGATTTGGTCCATGACATGGTACTGAGTGATCGGAGAATTACTATCAAATATATTACTGAAACATGTGGCTTTTCCGTTGGATTTAATGAGAACACTTTGCACCAGGACTTGGGTCTGAAAAAAGTCTGCGCACGATGGATTGCGAAAATGTTGTCACCTGATCAGAAGCGAGCCAAGTTTCTCACTGCTGCGAGCAATTTGAGATTAATGGATACGGATTTGGATGGATTTTTGGAAAGATTTGTAACTGTAGATGAAACTTGGGTCAAAACGGCAGAGTCTGGAATGGCGGCTTCGTGGTTCCCCGCCCCCACGAAAGTTCCGCTAGGCCTCATCGGCCGGAAAGATAATGGCAACAGTGTTTTGGAATTCTGAAGGAGTTCTTGTTGATTATTTACCGTAGTGGTTAGATAATAACGGAAGACTATTACGCAAAACTCATAGGAAAAGTTGGTGAGGCTACAAAGCAAAAAAGGCGTGGAAAATTTAATCGCGGCGTTCTGTTTCACCAAGACAACGCTCCTGCTCACAAGAGTTGTGTTTCGATGGCTGCTATCCATAACGCTGGATTTGATTTAGAACAAACCTCTTTTTCGCCAGTTCTGGCCCCCGGTGACTTTCACCCGTTCCCTAAATTAAAAGAACATCCTCGGGTATTCATTTTTCTGACGATGAAGAGGTGATAGCTGCTGTGAATGAGTGGTTTACAATGCAGAGCCCTGCATCATCGTTATACTAGGTTTGTTAACCTTTTAGGGGATTCTGTTGAGAAATAAAGTTGTTTCAAATGTCTAAGTCATTTGTTTCTATATCAGGGACAATAAATAATGAGCCACCCTCGTAGTGTCCACATAATGAAATTAAAGTTATAACAGAGTAAAATTTTGTAGTTACCAAATATAAACCGAAAAATTCATTCCGTATTATTTCCATTAAGCGACTAGACCACTACATTAATTTGGTTTATGAGGTAGTAAGGATCTTCTCCGTCCCTATTTTATTCAGAGAGAAGGACAATTTGATATACCGAATACCACTTGTAGCTCGACTATCATGTGTTGGTTGGCTGAATCGCATACATACGCAAAGCAAATTCTCCGCAGTTCACGCAACGATTCTCCCAACCCTGAATCATATAACTTCAATAGCAAAAGCACCGTAAATTTCCAACGGAAAAATTCAAACGTAATTGTTAAACTGGTAATAAAGCGTTCCATTTTATCTGATGCGGATTCAATTGTCCATAAATGATATAAACACCTGTTCGAGTTTGCAAAAATCAGATTAACATCAAAACCGCAGTTTTGTATGCAAATTATACGTACGTGTATCAACCAAAAGCTTTACAACTGATTTAATCTCGTTCTGATGCCACATATAAAACAAATTCGAGCCGGATGATTCCCACCCATGTTATGGGAATGTTTTTAAATGGAAATTAAGCAAAATTTTTGACAGGGGTAATTAAATTATTAAGGGTCGTTAGAAACAGTAGTAACACAAACAATGACGAATACAAAAGTGGAAACATGTGCTTCTATTTTAGACTCGAACTAGATTAAAAATAGACTGTTAGTAAATGGTTAAACATGTAGACGAAAAAAACGAACAGAAAGGAACAAAAACGAGAAGTTATTTGCGGTTGTAAAGTATTCTAACGTTTACTCGTTGTTAAATATGTAACAGTGAAGTATGTAAACGCATTACACAGAATATATAAGACATGTGACGTATTTAGCCGTTACAAATTAAAAAATTGTAGATTAATTCTAATACCAACATGCAGCACGCAGTTTCAAGAATTTCTAAGATAAACATAAACACTACGAGTTGATTTATGGTTGACATAATTACATTTAATTAATTAAAGAATATTTATGCAGGAAAAATTCCAACTATTCGCCTCAATTCTTGAGATATTCCATGAAAGTAAAAAATTTACATCCGTTTCCAGCGCTAATCGAGTTCCTAAATAAATAATCCAGCATTAGGTTTAATATAAACGTTATTAATTAAAACAACTAAAAACTGGCTTTCAGTTTATTTTTTTCCGTGTCGCATCTGCTGCGATTAACTTTTAGCGCCAGAGCTGACGGTAAATTAATTAACTTCATGTTTCTTTCATTTATGGACACCTGCATTAAAAATGATCTTTTACCCCTTTAGCTGGAAAATTCACGTTTGCATTTGAAACAAATTGCCTCTCACGAAAACACGGATACTTCCAGGATAAGATCAACTTGTATCAGCGTTTGGTTATTTCTAGTATTTAAATAATCAGGATTGTTCGGATTCAAAGCAGTCATTTGATAGAGCTCCTTGCTGTAAACTGACCGCATTCCAGAATTAATTTTATTAATTATGGTAATTAGCAGACGCGACACAAGTACAAAGTAATACAAAGCCGCGATAATAGCATGACTATTGGATTACATCTGCACAAGAATATCAGTGGGCCTGATAGGGAAGGATCAGGTTGCAATTATTCGCAATAATAAACGTTACAGTATGTTACGGATACTGCAAACATCTCCATTTACGCTGTCAAACCCGCCAACTGAAAAATTAAATGTCCACAGGAAATGGGGCCGCATAATTGCACTAGTTTATTAGAAAGCACGTAGGTGTTTCATTTATAAATTATGAGAAACGATAATTGAGCGTACCTGTTTATTTATGGGTGAAAAGGATATACGTTTAATAAATAGATTTAATAAATAATAAGTAAATTATCGAGCTGCGAATCAAACACGGTTTAATGGCGTTTCACGCAGGCGACCTGTCATGTTAACCTGGAATTTTAAGAGGAATTTTATATTCACGTTCTGGAATAGGCTAATAATATTTTTATTACCTCTTACGTGGGTTTATTGTTAATTATAAAATGAAAACCTCGTCGCTCTCCCAACATATTTTGTGATATGTTACAAGAGAGATAGTAAATAAATTGCAAACCAAGTATAGAGGAATGGGAAAGCAATTTGAGACAATTATAATGATAGTCAACAACGAATATAATATCGAATATTACAGGAGCAAATTGCTAGAACCACGTAATAGGGCGGGATTTACAACTAATAAGATCTCAAATGAGAAAGAGATGGAACTGTCAATGGAAAAACATTAAAACAGTCTATTGGTGTAAAGAAAATTAATTGAACAGGTAAGAGAGCGACTGTATGAGTAATGTATAGTGTAGAATACTTTTATTATATTGGGTAAAAAACTGGAAAACTACCTAACTAAACAAACAAAAGGCCACTTTGCGAAACAGTAGTGTAGAATTACAAAAAAGAACAGACAGACATCAGAAGAAATTAGAACGAACGTATATAACGTATATAAAAGGATGCTGATGATGTACTGTACGAAATATTAGTGTAGAATTTTTAGAATGTTACTATAGTGGGTGAACGTGAGATATTTTTAAAGAGCGATAGTTAGACATTAAGAGTAATAGTAATGGACTTAAATAAAAAAGATATAAGATATAAAAAAGACGTTACAATAAATAATAATACGAACACAAAATAGGAGCAAGAAAACAGTAGCAAAAAACAAGGAGCCTTAATTTGTAATAACACCTACACAGGATGGAAGGTTAGATGCTCAAAAGAACTTAACAGTGGCCACCTACCGAGAGAAGAAAGAGAGAACGAAGAAGAATGGTATTAACAAGTGTGCAGACTAAAAATAGAGAATGCCTAATAAGGCTAATATGTAGGTATCGCATTTAGGACGGAAGGTGGTTGCAATGGCTGTAAAAATCTATGTGTATATACAGAGTTTCTAGAATTGCATTGGTAAATTTTTAATGTTAAATTATTTGATTTATTTTAATAGTTTACAGCTAAGTATGTTTCCTATAGAGATAAATACTCTGCAGCTGTAAAGATTATTGTATGAATTTTGCTTCTTTTCGTACAAAACATTTTAACAAATTAAATGAATTAGAATTGCAGCTTACAAAAAAATTATCAAAATAAAAACAGTGTCTGGTTGATTTTATAATTTTGATAAGTTGAATACATTTTACATAAATATACAATAATTTCCTTCATTAAACCTCTGAGTGAAGCTGAAAATTTTTGTAGTTTCCTGTCGATGGATATATAACTGTTAATGTACAGTACAGTTTTACTAGAATAATGTTAAAGATATTGCAATGACGCAGGAATGACAAAAGCTTCTGACGCATGATTGCTTTTTACTAAAGGTTCCGCAAATCTAAACACTTGTAAGTGTCAACAGATGCGGATACAGCATTTGTAGAAATCTTACGTACATGCCGGTTCTAAAATAATTAGTGAAGCAAATAATTAAAAACTCGAAACTAACCTTCAAAATTGCTAAGGCTCGTTTATTAATTTTCTCCAAGATCTTGTGAAATTCGCTTTCTTCTCTATTCCTTGTTGTTGAAATACAATGTACTAAGAGAATTCAACATGTTGATAGGACCAACTACAATTTTGCTGATAAAAATGCGGGAAAGCAGTTTAGATTAGAATCAAATTAGTTGGATGAAGTTTTAATCAATGGCAAAATATAAGCACATTTATTAAGAGTACAAAAGATATGTTCATTGCGAATTTTTGGCGAGAAAAACTGCAGAAATAACGAAACGCATTTGGATTAAAAATCATTTAAATGTTGCTATTACTAAGGTCAAAGTTTAGAATTCTGTTGTTCTGCTATTAATGGCAAATACGATAAAATCAACCTACGTATAATATACTTGGAGTTCATTCGGTGAAATGATCTACCTTATTACAAACTACCATCCATTAAACATATAATGCACAAAATAACCTCAAAGTCAGGATTTATCAAATTATCTTTAAACAGAACATACGTGAACACTCTCCAACAACTTTATTTTACGGTATACTACACGCATTAGCTTTTACATTGGTTGCAGTTCACATAACCCTTGAAAGAGACAGAGGAACGACTATATCGTTTTCTAATAGGTTATATTTAATTTTGAATTGTCAGGTTGGTTTAGGGTTTAGGGTCTCCTCAAGTATTTGTAACAGAAATATCAAAACATTTTATTGACTAAACACTATAATAAGCTGGAGCTATGGAAATTATTATATGTTCTGTATACCTTTCATGAGGTGATTTGATACCGATTTTGCTGGGAATCGAGTGGCCAAACTTTGTTGTTCTGCTAGTAGTTGTAAATACCTTAAGCTAACGTAGATTTAATAAATAATTTTTGTGTACTTTTGGATTAATGAACAAAATCATTCACCGTTAGTTCACTCAGATTTTTAAAGTCATTCATTATTTGGAACATAGTTATTCACCAGATAACTAAAAAATATGTGTATAATACTTATTTAATTGAACCCATAACAAAGCAAGTTAGAAATGTTCTTATTGCACAGTTAAAAGCACAGTTTTGAATCTATAGTGTTTTACAGTAACAAATCAAATACTATTTTCTATACCCAGCGATTTCTCTATGTCGACCATGAAGGCCTCTAAGATTTTTCTAAAAACCTATTTACCGGCCGTTTACTGAAAAAAGACATACTGCCAGTTGTTTAACAGTCCTTAAGCATTAGAATTTTATGTTGCTAACTTATTGCTTAGGAGAAGCACGTGGTAGAGAAGAAGGTGTCCAGTAGTGGAACGTCAAAGGCTGTTCTTGATGTTGATTGATAAAGCATTGGAATAGCAATGAACGCGACAATTTTTGAGAATAAAGGGATAAAAATAGCGCACTTCAATTTTGCATACGTAAAATATTTCGTTTTAACGGAACAGAGCTGTACAAATTGCCTGCTGTTTATGTAAACAATAAGACTCAGTTAGTAAGCTCAATCGTAAAATTCAAACACTTTGGATGCGCTACTTAGTTTCGAATGTTACACACTTTGTTGAGAAATTATAAACTGATTACAGAAAGTGAAATATCAGGTTTAATCTACCAAGGTGATTCATCATTTACTGACCGTGGATATAGAAGCAAATCAGTAAGAAATTTTAAATAACTTTATTTCTCAACATAATCGATTAACATACAGAGCTTGAATGCCTTTAGAAAAAATTTTTTGTCCTGCACTGCAACCACTCAACCATCACCTCCTCATCGTGCGAAAAATTAGCTCCCTGTAGATGTTCCTTTAATTTGGGGTGAAAGTCACTGGATGCCATATCTGGCGAATACGGAGGTTGTTTTAAAATTTCAAATCCAGCATTGTGGATAGCTGCCATAGAAACACAGCTCCTGTGAGCGGGAGCGTTGTCTTGTGGAACAGAACGCCGCGTTTCAATCTTTCACAGCTTTTTGGCTTTATAGCTTCACAAATTTTTGGTACGAGTTTTACGTAATAGTGTCCCATTATTGTGTGGTACCACGTGGTAAATAATCAATAAGAAGAACTCCCTCAGAATCCCAAAACACTGTTGCCATTATCTTTCCGACCGATGAAGTCGCACGAAACTTTCGTGAGGGCGGGGAAATGGCATCATGCTTCTCCGCCCCCATGTCATTATAAATTTTCTGCAGTGATAGACCCCTCTTAAAAAGGTATTTTATCAGCCCGTGTTTCGAATTTTTCCATTTCAATCAAATCACCAGCATTACAGTAATATTAAATGTATAACTTTTATAAACTAGAAGATAGGCATCTGCAACTTGGTACGTACTAATATCAAATACTGGCGTGCCTAGGAAAAAAAAATATTTATTTGTCGGTCAATGTCTTTGATGTTAGGGACGATAATTGATGAACCATCCTCCTATTTCAGCTTTAATTGTGCAATGTTCAAAATAAAGAGAGATGGCAATCGTGTAAAGGTCTGGTTTATGTACGTTTATAAACAAAGATAATTTTGCCACAAAAGAATTAATCCTACAAGTAATAAAGAAGACGATGGGGTGTAAACGTTTTGTGTTGGAGGTTTTCTAATTTAATTAACAAAAGAACTCACAAAACCCGAACTGTCACAAAAACTTAAACCTCGACGTATTTTAAGAATGCTTCTGTTTTAAGATTATTTATCGAGTACAAAAGACTCGGAAGATACAATCTTATAATATTTTCAAGCCCCCATTGTTATATTTGAAAAGGAAATGAGATTTTTAACGTTTTAACACTTTTTATTGCTAAACGCGTTGATTCCACACGAACCGGCAATGATTATAATCTGAACTTGGTAACGAATGGGAGTATGACTTAATAAACTGGAATGAAATATGCAAATCAGGTGGTCGTATGTACTGTCTGAAACTGTAAAAATGTACCAAGCTGATTTATAATTTCACTTCACATATGTCGTTACCTTTGTAAATATTAAAATGTATTATAAATAAGGCAACTTTTGCTATTTTTCTTCAAAGAATGAATTGTAGAATTCACAATTAACATTGAACAATTTTTGTTGTTCGCAATACTCCTAGATTATTTCATTTTATACTTGAACATGCCTCTATGTACATTGCAAAAATTAACAGTATCATTTTCCCAATGTTTGGAAACTTACCTATACTTCTTAATGATCCTGAGTAGCATCACCGTGTGAGAAAAATAGTTTAATTTTCTTTGAAATTCCGCCAGCATAATTCGAAATACAATATTTTCGGAAGCTCAAATACAAACACCAGAAGAATGATTGTTTAGATGTCTGTAAACACCATAGATGTTTGTAAACATAGGTTAAATCGTGCTCGAAACCTTGTTACATGTAACCAACACAATTGAGCAGTATTTAAACAACACATTTACATGTTTACCTGTGTGTATGATTATCTATTACTGTATTATTGATTTATGAATATCATATATAGAAGCGTGAAATTAGTGTGAAAAATTAATTATGATGTACGGAAATTCTTTGAATAAATAAATCTATTTGAAACATTAGTATAAAGTGTCGCAGAGGAATTAACGAGTGAAAAAACATACACTGTAACGCAACTCAAGATCCCGAAAACTAAGTAACGAAATATATTGCATTTTTTTTTTATTGATCGGAGCTGCTTTTTCACTAAAATTTCTATTAAGCACTTTCCACAACTGTTCGAAACCTTGTGAGATGTAAAAAATCCTTCGAATTGAGTATTAGTGTTTTTCTGCAGCCTAAAAATTCCCTACACGGAAACACGTGGAAGTTATGAAATTGTCGTTGCAGGAGAAAGAGTGCTCGTTTTCTTCTAGATCGTATCATTTATGTTTACCGTAAAATATACGAGATAGATTTAATAGATAGTAAACTTATTTATTATTCTCTATAAGAACATTTAGAATCCATTATTTTTACGTGTAATACTTGTAAACTATTTTACATTTTTACCCCACTTTCAAAATTTAATACTTAAGACGTCTAATACGTATTAGAAAATATGATTTTTTAACTATATTAATTACACGTGAAACACTACTGAACAATTAATCATTAACATTTTGTACCAAGACAAATACTTGATATAATATAGCCTTGTTTTTTGAGTGTTTTGTCTCACGAGACGTAGCGAGTTTCTCTCGTATACTTGTGTTACGGATTTTTCAGTAGCATAGACATAGAGAACCTACAGCTTAGCGTAACCTGGGCTCCGAACCACGGGAAGTGTAAACACATCTATTCCAAAAAAAGAGTACTAGGCAGAATACCTCGCTGATTAGCCGTTGCCTTGTGTGGGAGAATGGCCGTTAAAAATTCGATGTTCCGGTAGTGGGAATTGAACAACAGTCCTTTCCTACTTTCCGGTATTTAAATATACATTGCTAAATAAAGTTCCAACTGGAAAAGATATTTTCGTTATTTGAAAATTATATGTGGTTTAACTTAAAAGTTCGTATTTATTGTGCTCTTCAATGTTGATAAGGATGTTAAATGGCGACTGCTGCCCTCATACTGGCTAAAAAATCCCTATTAAGATCACTAATAATATCAAATAACCGAAAAATTCAACATTGGATTGACATATGAATAACAAGCTCAATAAACCAAGAAAATTACACGTTGTGGCAATAAGTAATAAATTCCAGTAGCAAAAAAAAACGAAACAAATTCAAATACAATCTAACTTGATCACAACGATACTTTCGGCACTTAAATTTTTGCTAGTTAAATCCGTTAAACGTAACATCCTAGAAACAAGACTTATTTACTGTAAGGAAATTTAAACAGTATCGGCAAAAATATATATTCATACTCCAATAGAACTTCTGTAAACTCATTATTTACAATCACACATACACATATAAACAAATATTAATTACAGCACTTTCATTCATTGATAGCCTTTTCGTCCCACTGCTGGGCATCGGCCTCTTCTCTGCCACGTGTTTCTCCTCAGTGCTAAGGTAGAAAAACGGGGGACCTACAGTTTAACGTCGAATCCGAACGACAGCAATTCCAGAGAAGGTTTTTAGCATTAAGATCCCACGGTTGCAACCCGGATTGGGAAATTGTATATGGTGGATTGCAGACAAGATTTTTTATAAACCTGCATAGTAATGTTTAAGTTTCGAACCCAACCCAGAATCGAGCTTTTACTCAGAAAGCGAGCTCTCCGCCAAGTGAGTTACCACCACACCTTTAGCACTTTAGCTCATTCTTTTTAAGGAGTCGTCCATGATTATTTTATTATTCGCGATAAATCCCTCCCTGCTATGCCTCCAAACATATAAAATATTTACGTCCTCGCTAAAATAAAAAAAATTTCAATATATCCAATGGCAAAATACACAAACACTGTGCAAATTAAAAACAACAAATTCTAAAAACTTGCCTCCTTGTTAAAATTATGCCGTTTCTAAGGAGAGTTTGGAAAGTGCTAAACATTTTATACAGCATATATGCTATATATAGCTAAAAATGTTTATACATTTTCTCGTTGTTTCCGGGACTAATGGTCGTTCTAAGCGGGAAATACTTTACGGTAAACAATGCAAAGCCAAGCATTTATCTCGTAAAAACTCGTTATATCCGGGGCCTTGCTGCAATCGAGATCGTAAGTGAGTCGGACTGTACCTTGGATGTACAACTGTGGGTCTTGATATAGAAATATTATAGAATTGAAGTTGTCGGAAGTGCATTTCAGAAATGCTTGTCTGCAACAGTTTTTTGAGCCTATATTAGATAAAAATTGGTAAAATTAATTATTATTCTATGTTGTGACAGGACTTTCAACAAACTGGGGATGTCCTATTTGTAGAAGGAGGAATCACGAATCATGTTGGGAACTACATGAAGGTGGCAGCAACTAATGAGCATCATTGAAATTATTTTAGACACGTGCTGTTTTAGAGAACTTGTTTCCCTGATTACAGGAAGTTTTTGGTGATATACGTAATTTTGCAGTTTTGGTAACAGTCCAGGTCAAGATTTTCGCAATCTTAAATAATATCAAAACAACCTTTTTTATATTAGGCAAGTATTGTTATCTAGCCCTAACAATATTATTTAAAAATCTCGTATTTGTTTCGTACACTCATTCCAATTTATATCTGTGTGAGCACACACTTGAAATGCGTTCGTAGTTTTTTAAGTTAAGTTAATGTTTAGCTCAGTAGAACTCATGCAAAATGGAAAATTAGATGGTTGAAGCAAACTCTGATATTCCCTCTATGAAAATTGACTTGAAAAAACTAAAAAGAAAAATGTTTAGCCACTAATTTCTATAAATAATGCACGTTTAAGCCATAACTAATTAACTATTAACCGCGTGTTATATTTATGGTAATAATAAATCAAAGGCTAACGTAGTAGAGTACCGAATTATACATATTTCCTTTTTACAAACCTTGTAAAACCACCACAAAAACCAAACAGACACCAGTAGCATAGCAATAATTTCTATATTTTAGAGAAGGAGTGCTATCAGTCGCTTCGCGAAGTTCCTAACGTCCCGCTTATGGCGTTTCATTAAAAAAATAAGCTGTTTAAAGGGCTACTACAATGACCCAAAAGAAGTTAAAATTATTATTATCTATTATCACTGTAGCTACTTAATAGAGGACCCTTCAACATGTGTTTTTTTTTAATTCTAGCAAACTACGTGTCTCGATTGACATAAAGTGAAAAAATTATCAAAAAAAATCATAAAAACTAGCGATCAAAATTGCCAAAAGTAGCGATACGATAAAATCAATCTTCGTTTATGATGTATGTGGACTTATTTTAGCAAATGTAGTAATTAATGTTAATGCAATTAATAAATCGTTTAAAAATATAATATATCCTATATAAATGTCACGATTATCTAATTTTCATACAATTAGAACGATGCCCAGACTGTGGCATACTACAAGCATTGTCTTTTACATTGACGGCAGTTCGCTTTACAGCGTTCAAGTAGACGTCTTAAGCCCCTGAAAGGTCGCCGGGAGGAATACAACAGTTTGTCGATTGTCATATTTAATTGTCATGTCGGTTTAGATTAAGCGTAACTATCGGTAATAGAACTATCAAATCATGATATAGAGTATTAGTAAATATAATAATAAGCTTCAACTATGGATATTTTTATTCCTTCTGTAAATATAGGTACCTTTTTCAAGATAATGCGGTGCTGTTTTTGCTGGCAATGGAGTGGCAGAAAGGAAACATCGTGTTTCCAAACCCGGATACTGAGTGGATAAAAAATACCAGCAACTAAATTAAAGATTAGCAAACAAGATACGAATATAATGTCGCAAACGTCCGAAGAAAAGGAGGCAACTGAACACTTGAAACACACTATGTCACGAATGAAAATTCTCGGGTTATATAATAAAAGAAAGAAGCAAACTACTCAATGCTATGTTGGAAGATGAAGTGGATGTAAAATATATGAATGGTGGGTGATCAAAAATTGGGTGATTTACATAACGTTTCAATTTTGAATGCTGTTCGCTCTCTCACTGCGCAAACGACGGAGGCGACTAGTATTTACTGAAGTCTCTAGTTGCATAATTCTCCTATAGTTGTCTTATTTATAAACATATACAATAATAAAACTTTTTTATAAAAGTTGTTTCAATTTTCAGTTCATTAGTATGTGTTGGAAGTTCTTGGAAGTTTATTGCGACAGCCAGTTTCATACTAAAATGCTTCTGACATAAACAAGGTATTTTGTAATTGGGAAATTCTTTCGAACACTTACTTAAAAAAAATTAAGTTTAAAGAGAATTAAGATTTGAATCCGTAGCACATAGTACCTACAGTACATTTAATTTTTTGTATTTTAGTCAGTTCCTAGCAACTTCATCATGAATTCTGAACAGACTTGAGACTGCTATCATTTGATGGGTTATTAATATTTACAAAACATGATCTTACAATTAAAATAAGAAGAACAATTAAACTATTAACGCAATATCATTTAACAAATCATTGAAGTATGTCCGGCACAATTTATTGCACATTAGATAGTTGATTATGTATTTCCTATAGACTTACTATAATATTTGAGCTTTTTTACCCTGAAAGAATTCCACTTAATTCCACACCAAAGTGTGCAATGCTGCTTAGTTTTTCGTTTATTTAGCAATATTTTTTAACAAAGAACTGCATAATCAGTTAGAAAAATTGTGTGTTTGCTTTAGAAATGTATTGCGAGCGTATCTCAAATTATATGATTTGTCCCCAAAATACAGAACATTTTTTACTAATAAATTCTAATTTAAAAATATACAGTTCGTTGTGATAAAAATTGGTAACAAAGATATTACGGACTTGGAGAAAAAACAGCGTGTATAAATATAACAATTTTTCCAAAATTGTACCAAATCAGACCATACAATTAAGTTTTCAACAATCCATTGTTTTAGAGCTACTACAGTTGTTACTTAGCAGGGAATTAAATGTTCTAATTTAATTCGTATGGCCGTGGTAGAGCGTGGTTTCAGAGTTTTGAGGTCGCGATAGCGCCTCTGACTAACAACTACACTGTTATTTTTAAAGGTTGAAAAGAGGTAGAAGTAAAATGGAGAGGTAGTTTTTCTTACCTTTAGAGGTAAAACAATCTTGTAGAGGAATGAAAGAATACCTCAAGGTATTTATTCCGTTTAATCAACCTTTCCGGAAGCTAAGGTGTTTTATTCTCCTTGCAGGGGTATTATATAATAACCCGTTAGGAAAAATATTGTACCTTAAGGTAAGTTTAAAATAAACTACTTGAAGGTATAAAATTACCGGATGCAAGGTATTTTATTCTACTTTGAGGTTTAGAGTGAAGGTATAATATTATACCCCTTTAGGAACAACATTGTACCTTGAGGTACATTTATAAACTTCTACCTCATCGTATAAAATTACCGGATTAATGTATTTTATTTCACTTTGAGATGTAGAGTAAAGATATAATATAATACCCATTTAGGAACATCATTGCACCTTAAGGTAAATTTATAAATTTCTTCCTTATGGTATAAAATTATCGGATACAAGGTATTTTATTCTACTTTGAGGTTTACAGTATCTTTTGAAAATATGAGCGAAATCATCGCCTGGACTTTACCTTACTTTATTTTTGTTGGTGTTATTTTAAACTCATGTTATGTAAGGGTATGGTTATTTAAGATGGTTGAAGAGAGAAAAAATTCTCTACAAAACAGAGTAAAATAAAATATACCATGCTATTTAAAAAACAAAAGTTGATATCATTTCCTTCAAAACCTGAAGTCCAAATATTATATATTATAATATACCTACAGGGTGAATTAAACATGTGCGAAATATTTTAACCACGATAGCTGAAGACATTTTTTTCATAGGCACCGTCACGGAGGTCTAAGACTGAAAAGTTTTTTACAGCAATTCATTAACATTTAAATAACTTTTTTGTTTCATGTTCAATTGTAATAATGTTCGTTGTTTTAGCAAACTAACGGTCCAAACTTAATTTTCTGTCGAAAAATGTACAATTGAGTGTGGAAGGAGTACCTATGAAATCTGATCCAGAACTGAAAAGTTAGTTAAAAATGTGCAAATTAGGGTATATCGTGAAAAAGAAGAAATTTCTTTACAGATTTTGAACTAGTATTCTGCGTCTAACGTCCACTATAAGTGTTTAAATTTTTCTCACATGTTTAGAACCACCCTGAATACTGCAAATTCTATAAAGCGATTATTTTTAATACAGACTCTGACTAGCTGATCAAGCACGTCGTTCTTTAATTGGTATCCTCATTTGAATATTCTTGTGTAGATGTAAAAATTACTGAATATTGTAACAGATTAAAACTGCTGAACCTTAGATTGCGAAACTGATACGCAAGTCACCGAGCACCAAAGTACCTAACAGCGTGTTTTAAATAGAATATTTTCTGAACAAAATATAAAATATTATTATGATTCTTACAATTATTTTCTATAAAAATACCCCTTGTCGTTGTTTAACATATAACATGTATTAAATACAAACATAATAGCAAATTGACAGTTGAAAGTAAACCCCCCATTAAATATTAATGCCATTATTCTGTAACCAATTACGTGTAGTTAACTGCAGCGGCTTTTCCCCAGCTTAATTCTTGTTTGCTTTTGTTGTTAAACAAAGGAAACGAATCACGAATTCAAAATATTTACGATTTATGCGTTATGCGTCAACGAGTTTACGGAATGTCTTTGCCGTTCTAGTGCAAGAGATATTTCTAAGCATTTTACGCACCATTTTTGTTTGAACAGAACTATAAAATATCAAACGTGCCTCATAAAGGCGTTGGCAGAAACATTTGTTCCGCACCCGATGATCGCTTTAAATAATTTAACAAATTAGGAATGGGGCTACCAGCATTCTTCGGGTATCTCGAAACTGTTATCCGGTTAGACCGTTCTCTGGGGGGAGGGGCGGAGGACCCTCTTCTTGCCTCTCACCTCCTAAGCCGCTAAAAGAGGCTAAGATTGAAATGGCCGACCGACTTGTGTGCGACTTTTACGTGGTAAGAAGTGAGAACTGCAAGAACTTTGTGGTACAAACGCGAAAGTCGCTTCAAACTACAGCTTGAACACGCGTAATTTTTCACCGACATGTGTGCGTGTATTTTGTAGAACTTCCTCCTGCTCATTCGAGAAGCTACGAGCAATATTTCTACACCTACTCGGTGAAAATGTGTGAAGGTGTAGAAATTTAGGTTGCAGAAGAGTTTGAAAACATTTAGCACTTTATATTTTTGGTTAGGGTAAGTCCGGTAGAGATGGACCACATTTTTTTAAAAACTCATAACTTTATTATTATGCAGAATTAAATCAAAACCAGATATGAACAATTCAACAAATACTTTATTGTAATAAACATTTCATACAAAACTTAAAAATAGCTTCTATATAATAAAATAAAAAATAAAAAAGAAAAGTGCTCCCTGGTCCATCTAACCCATATGCTATGGGTCAGATGGTCCAAGCGCTACGGGTGAGATGGTTATTCCTACATAATCAAACAAACAAAATCATAGTTTCTGAAAACATTATAAAAAACAAAAGAGAAATTAAATCCAGAAAGGGAAAGATTTTTACTTTCTTTTGTGGGCATATTTCCCACACAAATCACATATATCATCATATTTGCCCATTTTGGACAGCCTCTATAGCCAGTCTTAGGTCCCCTTCTGACCATTGCCCTCGCATGGAAGATCCTTTTCGTTTGTACTCAGTTGGCATAATTATATTCTATAAAAAATTTAGTTTTTATTGTGTTTTATTTTACAAATCGCAGATTTTATAGGTATAGTGAACGGTCCATTTTTTCCAAGTAATACTGGTCCAACTCTACCAAAATCATGGGAGAGATGGACCATCTTGAAATACTTAAACAGGCGGCAAACGCTGCATAAAGTTAGGTTACATGTCAATCAGATGTACCTACTTACACTGCGGTCCGTTTAATTTATGATTCCAATCGATCTAGCAGACACAATATTTATTTTAACGTTTGAACTCACAAAACTTTAGGTCGTCTCAAAACGGATTTATTTAATTATTACGTCTGTAACGACCCCAAAGAAATGTCGTGACGTGCAGCATTGTCAGCCAAACTAAACTATTTCATAATGGGCATACTTGGGCCATCTGATGTCCCTATGTCAAAATATCAGTTGAGGACCAACTCTCCCGCGGGGCCAACTCTACCGGAATTACCCTATAAAGAGAAACTTTAATTGCTTGTCAATGAGCTTGTAATATGCTCTAACACGACTTAACAAAAACATGTAAAAAAGATTGATCTTTAGAAGCAGTAATATGATTCTTTGTAAATAAATACACTTCGTGATCTGATTTCAAATCCCAACAAGTTCAATTCGTTTCTAAATTAAGTTTATAATAAATTATTTGTTTATTTTCTAGGATTGTTTGTTATTTTAAATCTTACTTTTTTTTAACTATTTGGGGCTTGCCTTGACTGCTATGCGTAATGATTTGAACCTCGTATGTTAATCTGTATTAACTTATTTAAATGCCAATATATGCAAGAAATACACGGTAATCTATTGATATACCTACACTTCAAAAACAATAAATATGGGTATTTACGAATCATTCCATAACAAATAATACGAAAATTTGACCTTTAAAGATTTAAAGTGTGCTTGGTGGTAAATACTTTCATTGGTCCTATAATATTATAATTTACAAAAACAGAAGATGTATAGACACATATTGTGTTCCTATTACAAGTAGAATTGGTTAGGTGTTGTGTTACGATACATGCGCGTATGTAAAATATAATATGGATTAAAAGATTTCCAATACGTGCAAGAAATATGTACCTAAGTATATAATCTACCAGTGTAAGCATTAAATAATACATATGGGCAATTGTAAAACCCTTAACATAAACACGTAAGTTATACTATGTAGCAGGATATTTAATATATGCAAGAAATATACAGTAATCTACCGGTAGGTATACACTTTAACCAATAAATATGGCAAAGCCAAACATTTTAGGTATAATGAACAATATGAAAATTGGGCCTTTTAAAGATCGGAAGTGTGCTTGGTAAAAATATTCATTCGCTCTAACGTTTATTCTTTCTTATAAGTAGAATTTATTAACTTTGCTGTTAAAAAATATGCGCCCATATAAACAAATTCGCTGTAAACGGTTCCCAACATAGGCATGCAAGAAATATGCAGTAATCTACTGATTTACGCATTCAATAAAAAATATGGATATTTCTCAAAGCACCATAAACTAATATAGGTACCTATACATGTAGAATCCAGAAGATGTAATTGTACATTTCATGAAAAGGACATCCACTTCATGAAGCGGCTCCTCATACTGTAATTTCAAAGTTTTCCGCCACCTGGACAAAAATCCCATCCATTTCATGAAGTGGAACCCATCCTCTTCCAGATGGTGAAATTATACTACACTACAGCATTTGGATAGGCAAATTGTCCGTTTCATGAAAAGATGAGATAGAAAACAATATTTGGTGTTATATTGTTGGGTCGTCGCAAGTGGATGTCCATTTCGTGTTCCCTGTTTTCGTACCTATAGCTATGTAGTGAAGTGGGAAGAAAAAAGGAGTTTTTGTGTTTTTATTATACTACAAAAGAAAAAAAGCTATACTATATGTCAAAAAAGTAAACACTTAAATTAAATTTCCAGTAGAGGTTATGTACCAGCCGTTGTCATAACAGTCTGAATTGTGCAAACAAGTAGCTCATAGTATGAGAATAAATTATAACTTACTTATTATATATCTGTATTATATATTATCAGACATTTATGTGCCGGTGCCACCAAGTTATAATTTTCATTACAACATACAGGGCTGTAGTATTCCTCAAATATTTGTGTTTGTTCTAGGTTTGAATGTTTAATGTTTATTTTTTTGACATATATTAGTATAGCTTTTTTTCATGAAATGTACAATTACATCTTCTGGATTCGACATATACATATAGAATTAGATAAATATGTTATAAAGATAATGCATATACGTACCTACTAACACATACAGCTTAATCTCCAATACATGCAAAAAAAAATCGCAGACATCTGCTGGTACACGCGCTTAGCAATAGGTAAATATAGACATTTAAAGCTGAATATTAAATAATAAAAATAGTTGACCATTTAAACATTGGAAGTGTGCTTGGTAAAAACTTTCATTCGTGTTTTACCTCAGAAAAACTAAAGATGTTGAGGCACTTTATAACTTGAATAATTATGCTATTAAGATACATGTGCACGTAGAGACTATAATATGCAGCAAAATATATCTAACACATGCAAGAAATATGCAGTAATCTATTTGTATACGCTTTAAAAAACAAATATAGGCATTTCCAAACATTTCATAATAAATATAATGAAAATATGATCTTTCAAAGATTTGCAATGTGTTTGGTAAAAACATTCGTCCGCTCTCAGCACTTATCTATTCATATTATAGGTAAGTTAAATTGATTAAATGTTCTGTAAAAACATGTTTCTATATAAACAAAAATGCGCTGTACCTAATTGATTTCCAATATAGGTATGCAAGAAATATGTATTTAGTAATCTACTACTCATATACGCATGCAACAATAAATATGGACATTTCTCAAAGCTCCATCAAATAATATGAAAATTTGACCATTTCAAGATTTGTAGGGTACTTGGATAAGGGACCCCTGTAGAGCAGTGCGAATATGCGCTGCCACTCGAGGTCACCGTGAAATGCGGCCGATCGGCTGCGTGTTCGAATCCCGGCTGAGGCGACTGCATTTCACTTAATTAAGTTTCGGGTGCATGTTGCATGAATGGTTAGTGTGTAAGGGACGCCCACACCCCCCTGACGTAGTGGGAAAGCCGTTACGGGGGGGGGGCAGTATGTATAAATGCAAAAAAAGGGTACTTGGGTAATTAATTCGTTCTACAGTGTCGTTTTACCTTACAAAAACAGAAGATGTTTACACACTTATATGTTCATATTAGGTGTCGAGTTGGGTAAATATGGTGTAAAGATAGTGCATATGTACATTAAAACATGCAGTATAAGACCTCCAATACATCAAGAAATATGTAGTTATCTCCTATTTCTAAAAACTCAATATTAAATAATACGAAAATTTGACCTTTCAAACATTTCTAACGTGCATAGTAAAAACCGGCATGCGTTCTTTACTGTTTACTACCTACTACAATAATTATGATGTTACGCTCTGATCTTTTTCATAATATAAGTAGAATTTGTTGTTTGCTGTTAAGAATTAGCAGTAAAAGATCTCCAAAACGTGCACGACGTTTGCCGAAATCTACTGGTTACGCACTGGCAAGTAATATGGTCATTTCTAAAAGCTGTATATTAAATAATATGAAAATTTGACCATTTAAATATTTGATATGTGCATGGTAAAAACTTTCATTCGTGTTTTACCTTACAAAAACTGAAGATGTTTAGGCGCTTTATGACTACAGTTTGATAATTATGCATATAGAAACTAAAATATGCAGTACAAGAAATCCAATATATACAGGAACATATGTAGTAAAATATAAACATGCACTTTCCTAAAGCTCCATAGCAAATAGCATGCATACACAGCAATTCAATTTTCTATACAATGCGATTTTTTTGAAGCCACATTAAGTTTCTAGAACGACTACGTTTATTGATCTTTTATAACAAGTTTAATTTTGAACGTACAAAATAGGTATAAGGTAATACAAGAAGTCGAGACCACTAGATTTTGAGGTAGACAAAAAGAATCAAAGAAAACTAATAAATAAAATTAGGTAGATAAAGTATTTGCAGCTTTACGAAACCATCCACAATTTAATTATAATAATCTTCTACATTTGATTTGTGTTAACCGCTAACCCACAAACCATTTCGAGAAGTAATCTTACAAAGAATTGCAACAATTTTTAAATATTTTCGTAAAATATTTAATACGTAGGTAGGTGTCAAAATAGTTTTCACCGTAAGGCTGCCACTGTAAAGATTAATAATATTTGAACTATAGTTTTCTGCAACTATACATAGGATGTTTAAAATTACACCATAGAAAATATCTTTAGGTGATCGGAACGAAGCGCTTTCGCGCACACGTAAACAGGAACTGGTTACATTAAATCATCTAAGCTAAGGAATCACCTGAATTTTTACGTAGTCTGTATAATGTTAAGCCATAACAAGAACTTGCTCAAACAACATGTTTTTTCACGCACTTACATATGCCGTAATCATATAACATAAGTATGAAATAAAATTTGTTTCCTGAAATTGAAAAGTAAGAAGGCATAGACTAATAATTACATTTGCATGCGCCATAGAAGAAAATGAAAATATGCAGATTTTAAATCTTGCGGAATTAACTTATTAATTGCTCGATTTATTTATGTAAATGTGAAGTAAAAAGTTAAATAAAATGGAAGCTTCATATAATGCTCGTTAATAAACCTTGTGTAATAGAAAAAATGCGTGCATGAGGGTACTGTCAATGTTCTTAAACCAGAAAACGACTGTTCTAAAGAGTTGTACAAATTCTAACAATTCGGAAAATTTGCCCTACATCTTATAAAGTTTCAGTAAACTGATATAGAGCGTTTGAAATTGGGTTGGCGATTTGTGTGTAATTAACTTGGTGGTCTGCCAAATACAGGGTTATTAAAACGGCACACATTTTTGAAAGATTACAATTTTTTCTTCAACGAACTATATAATGACATGCTTAGCTGCGGCGTATTTAGCACTGAATATATTTCTATACACAAATAGTCACCTTGCGCGTGCGATTGGGCAGTTTACGATTATCGTGACCGTTTAGGATTTCTGTAATATTAAGTAATTTACGGTAAAATGAAAGTTAGTACTACCACGCAACTGTGCAAAAACATAAAACGTTTCGTTGTAACGAAAACTACTGTAAAGTCTAGACTTTTCAGACAAGTAGTAATTTAATGATTTATATAGGATTGCATCGATTAATGGGCAAACAATCGGTAATCGGTCATATTGGCCATTTTGTCAATTAATCGGTATTGGCTTTTCAGTTTGGAAGAAATCTTGTAGAATTTTCGATATTAAATTCAAGCAAAAACAGTGCGAATTATATTTTTAATCTACAATTTGAATTAGAACTACATAAGCGTTTGCGCATGTGTCAATTTTTTATTACTGTACGAGAGAATATTATTGTCAATACGATATTAATAAAAAATTCAGGTTTATAAGGCAGCAGTTTTTCAGAAATAATCCTGTTAATTGTTGTTTCAAATTCAATTGTTAACTTCGGGCACCTACCCTAATTTAATGATTTATATAGGGTTGCACCGATGAATCAGCAAATAATCGGTAATCGGTCATATAAATTAACCGGTATTTGCTTTACGGTCGATTATAATACATAAGAACCATATGTATTATTTTCCGAGACACGCAATCTAAGTGACAATTTCAATTGTAATTACATTACAAATAATCGGCGGCCGATTAATCGGTAATTGGCCAATTTGCTTATCGGTGCAACTCTAGTTTTATAGTAATCGAATTGGCTAAATTTAACTGAAAGGAATCATCATCTATTTTAGACTTATATTATTAATGTTTTAATCAGGGATCGTTTAAAAAGTTGTAAACGATTTTAATGTTCAATAATTGCCAAATGTATTTAACTTTTGAAATGTTTTTAGAAAGTACTTAAGTAAACATTAGGTATTGCAAACGAAAGTAATTCTGTTAAAATATATAAACGAACATTCTTTTATATTCTCTGAAATGTAGTTTGTGGTTTGAAAAATATAAAAGAAACACATAAAATGTAAGTTCCTTGAGAATAATTCTAAACCGCATGCCATAAATTTCAGACGAACTACAAGGTCTTAAATGCCAATAAATTAATTAACGGGTATGTAAGCGTTTGTTAATGTAGATATAAGGCGCTTAAATACCTAAGAGTAAATCAATTCTCTGATGTTAAATAATTAAGTCTGAATATTTCGTAGACCATTAACAAAATTTAATTCGGCAATATTATATTGTGCATGAGATGCATAGGCGGACATTTTCTTTGTTTATTTTTTGGTTGTCACTTGCCAGAATGATTAGAATTTACAAAAGTTTCTGTGATGTAGGGGCTATATTCTATACTTTCCATGGGAAATTTTGAAAAATCGCCTCGCCAGATTGAAATTTGTATCGATCAGGTTCTGATGTTTGAAAAGAAGTTATCTTGTTTAAAATAGCAGCCTTTATTTGTGTTTAATGAAACACGAAAGGAAATTCAAAATCTAGTGTTTTTCGTAATCCACGATATTATTCTCTTTATCTTTTCAAAAAAAAAGGTATCTGACTATGCGTTGCTATTGAATAAATAATAAATTAGTTATCATAACGCGCCCCTGTTTGTACGCTAAACAATTACAGAGTACACTGCTCTTATTTTAAAAAAATTATATATATTTTGACATTGCAGTTATATGCATTATGTTCTTACAGGATGGTAGTTTGTAGTCAGGTGAAAATAATTATTAAATTACATTAATAGGTTGATAATCGTCTATTTTTTTCCATACTTATAGTATAGTTTTTACCATATTTTCGACCATTTTCACTTTCTTACCATTTTTTATTACGAATTTTAAAAAAGGCATGTTAGTCTAGCTACGACAATTAAAAATACCTATTTTAGCTAATTTTAAAGCATTTTAGTCCTCCCTTGATTCAATACTTAACAATTTCAAAATGTAACATTCACGGATCAACTGTTCGAGATAATTAAGTATTTGTGTGTCAATGTCGTTATTTGCGTACTTATCCGAATTCTAACATTTTTAAATGACAGCCACAGGAGTTGAAAGTAGAGCAGTCTCTAAGAATAATCAAATAATGTATTCAAATATTTGCCGCAATGTTTTAAGCAACTGAAGTGATTGTTTGGGACAACACAGGAGGACTTTTAAATCCAGTTCAGATAAATAACTACTGTAAAAATGCATTGTTTGCTTCAATGCCACCGTAAAAAAAATTATTTCTTGTAGGTATACTACATTTTTACTGCGACACACTTTAGTATTTTTTTACTACAATAGAGAAAATATTCATTATACGTTTTACACATTTTTGTACTAAAACCCAGATTTTATATCCTCCCACACACGCGCGCGCGCAATATTTAATACTGCTCAACATATCGTATGTGTACCAACTTCGACACGCAAATATTGCGCAAAGTTATTGCGCGTTTGTGCCCTATATCGTTTAGTGTAAATAGTGTGTGTAGGGTGATTATTGCGCAAGATTCTTCACTACAGCTTCCGACAGGATGTCGACAACAACTCAAACGCACAAATTTCTGTCGGATTTATAAATTTTTACCAGCCGTGTCCAACGTTGTAGCAAATGAAAAGTATTGCTAGTACAAAGAATTTGACAAAATGCCACGAAAAATACCATTAAAAAAATTAATAGTCTTACGTACCAATATTTGGACCGACGCCGTTTCCATAACTCAATAAAATATTCTGCGAACGTATTCAATCGTGTAGGGACTACTGCAATACACTTGCGCAACCAAATATTGCGCAATATTATTACACCAATCCTTGGACCAACGCTGTTTCCAGAACTCTATAGAATATTCCGCGAACATATTCATATAGGGACTACACAAATTTGTGCAATACACTTGCGCAACAAAATATTGCGCAATATTATTGCACGTCTAGGGGGCCCCAAAGATTGCGCATGTAGTTATCCAAATTACGGGGAAAAAATTAAATTTTGCTATTACATTCTATGTTTACTGTCACTAATACTTAATTCTAAGTATTCGAATAATTGTTAGTTTTCAAAATAAGAATTTAGAAAATTTTGAACTAACTCCTCAACTTATTGTCATCATGCATATGGTACAAATAATTAGAGAAGAATATGTCACGTGATAATGACATATTTGCACAAAAGAGCATCTTAGCAGAGAAGTGAGTCTATTTTAAATTATAAGGTCTTCTTGTTCATTGCCGTTTGTGTTGTTGTTGGTGTTTCACATTTGGCCATTTTTACTCACCTGTGTATAAAAATAGTTCTTTTCAGAACTAAACTACACCAATTACTGTTTAATTTCTATGTCTAACCAAAAATTAGCTGCTCGTGTTAGTGAAATTGGTCAAGTATGTATAATGTTAGTTGAGGTTAAGCTCACTTTTTCAGTTTTTATAGTCTGAAACTGATCGATTTAATGAAATTGGGGCTGCAAAAGCGACTATTGGTATTAAAGGGAAAGTACTGCATAGCCAAACTAATAATTGTCAATATAGTGGAATTTTTTAAAGCGGAAGCGGGAGATAACGCTCCTGTAATATCGTTGAAATACTTTAAACAGAGGCTTCAGGCCGTTACAGAAAGTTCTGAGAATTCCTACAAGCGAATGAACAAAGAAACTCCGACGACACTAGTGAAAGCGGTGTAGAACTTTTATCTAATTCAGAAGATGAGTAATAATATGCATTTTAGTGTTTTAGCTAAACAATTCCTACCTTGATTTGTTTGTTTATGTACGTATTAACAATTAAAATCAATATTGTTATTTATTATAGGTACGAGATATTTACGTATTCATTTTATAACAGAACGTAATTGCAAATGCATTATATAATTTTTTAATGAAACGTTATTGGTTTCAATTTATTTGTATTAACAACTAAAAGCAATGTTAATATTTATTATGGGTGTTATACATTTTCTTAAAATAGTTTTGTAATATTTTGTCTCAACATTTTTGTTTATTACAGACTTATTTTCCCTTTCAAGCAACACTGGTTCCGCCACTGGTTTTTCCTAACGCGTATTCTAATATCTTACATTTTACTTCACCCTGTACAGTGACATGGTTAATTAAAAAACTACAAGCATTATCTTATGTCTGCAACATTTCTTAGTAATGCTGCTGTTGTTAGGTAAAACGTATTTCAGGCCCATCTAAGAAATAATAAAACACATTACTGTCGAAAAGTCATGCAATATGATACACAGATCAAGAATATTTTGTAACAGAGTGTACTTTAGAGGCAAGTTTTTGAGTTTTCAAGCTTGGCAATGCTTTTACTTCACCTTTTGGTTATGATATTATCACAAAACGCATCTATCACATAATCAGAGTTCGAATTGCGTTTCGTAGTATCGAATCTACGTTCAGAAGTGTATTACATTCTATTCGTAGTCGCTATAATTTAACTCGTTATAGTAGTATTATCATAGTGTAAAAATACGCAATACTTTGGTATTTTCCCTTCAATACAAGCTTGAGTAAAAAAGATTTAAAATGTATTTTCTTATTTACGCAAGAAAATCTTCCAGGCTAAACAAACACTCTATAATACAAGCAAGAATTTGCTGAAAATTCACATTTCAATTCTGTAAGGAATTTGCATTCGATTACCCTAATATTAACGTATAGACTACAGCCTTAAACAGTTTTCAGTTGGAGAGCAAGCTTTCCCTAAATCGTTTTGATGTGTTTTGGTCGGTTTAAAGCATCAAATTAAAATAAATATTAATAAACTTCATGCAACCTCTACATGATGAAATACCTATGTATATTTGAGCCTGGAAGTTATTTTGACATTCATCTTACTCAAATGTAATTTAAAATTAACTTCACGCTTAAGACATAATTCCTAACACTCGGTTACTAATAATCATTTAACATGCAATTCTTAGTAATCTTCAAGAATGCTTAGTCATGCTATAAAGTGCAAGTAAGGACAAAGTACTTCAACACGTGTACGAGCTCAAAGAATAACGTTATGAAGTGCGAGGTGCATTAAATTAAATAAAGACGTTTTACAGTTTCACAAGGTCCTCAATATTTTAAATTTTTGGTTTACAATTTTAATAATCTAAGATACTAAATATACTTCAACACATTTTCTATGTACATTTTCCTTTATTAATAA
This sequence comes from Limonius californicus, assembly GCA_014611495.1. Classification (NCBI taxonomy): domain Eukaryota; kingdom Metazoa; phylum Arthropoda; class Insecta; order Coleoptera; family Elateridae; genus Limonius; species Limonius californicus. The sequence goes on along the minus strand of JABXWE010003215.1, from coordinate 26,952 downwards.
TTATTGCGCCCATTCGTAAAATTTTGTAATTATTGGCGATAGGATATTGCGCCAAATTTTCAGTGACGCAATTACAACCAACTATAAATTTCAAATGCTAATTAAATTCGTGTTAGTTTTAGAGCCTTAAAATAATTACCGACATCCGGTGAAAATTAAAACTAATAATATCTACATAAAGAGCCTTAGGATAGTTCTGATTGAAAAACAATGCATGTCGTGACTTCGGCGACTTAAAAATTAATATATATCCATTCTTTAAGGCGAATTTTGTTACGCTCTGTGACTTTCGGCAGTTCGCGTGTTCCTTTGTCTGTATCCCCTTGAGCGGTATATTCGGTTTGATTTTAGTGCGGCCTGTTCCTTATAAATCGTTGCTAATCGAATTAGGTTAGACATTAAAGATTAAAGTTTAATACTTCCTTGTTTAGTAGTAGCAAATTTTAAAATATATGATGCACGCCACACATACAGGGTGTATTAGACTAACATAGACAACCTCTGTTTAAAACCATTCTTAACAGTCTTCACGTCTCATTGTTGGCTACATACACCGTTCTTATCCACGTGTTTGCTCTTAACAAAAAGAACATACAATTGAAAGTCGAATGGAAAACGAAGTTTAGATATTTAAATCCCATGGTTGCCAAAGTCGGATTAGAAAATGCGTATGGCGGGTTGCAGCACCTGATTTAAACTTCGCAGCTTCGGAGGTATCTAAGACTAGAATCTAGATGTTTTTAGTAAGATCTATATAAATCGAGTTATACTGAAAACCGAAGTGTTACACTAACGGAAAGTATTACGGTTAAAGCGTTTTAATACACGAAAAACGAGTTATTTTTTTCAAGATCATATTTTGTTTCACAAAAATATTGGTTTGATTATTTGAGCAGTTATATTGGTTTCTGTGGGAAAAAACCACCTTGGCGTTTGGCCGCATCTATATTCACTAAGTTTTTGGACATCAGTGAGAATGTTTTAAGATGTTTAAAAGAGCGAAATAAAAATATATAGAATGGCCTTTAAACGTATTGGATTTATGTGACGATTAGCAAAATCTTACAGAAGTATAAATTACCTATACATACACAGGATTAAAACAGCTTATAGCCGCATTCCTACACCTACTATCACCATGTATCTTGACCGTCTTCTTCCTCCAGGTTCCTGTCTCACATGGTATTTGTTATATTATCATTCCATGATCTTCATGGACGACCTATCTTCCTTTTCCTGGTAGTACCCATTGGAATTTATGCCATCTTGGGTCTTCCATCCGCAGCATGTGACCGAACCATTTCAACGTCTGTTTCGCAATTCTCTCAACTACGCTGTCTTCTGCATCCATCCATCTTCTGATTGGATACTCGGAGTTTAACTTCCTTTTTGTTTCAGCCTTCACTGCATAAAGTATACTTTACATCCATGCTGCAATACAGCACAAGCACGGGACTAATTCTCTTTTTGGTATTTTGGGCTTGTGCTTGTCCCAGCATAGAGAGTTTAAACGTCCGATTCCTTTTCTGCTTTCTTCAAATCTATGTTTAATTTCGGCTATGTTTTGCCGTCTTTAGTAATAATAGTTCAAAGATATTTGAATGTCAATGTTATCGGCTACTAATGTCTGGTACCTGGCATCCGTATTTGTAGCCATGTAAACAGTTTTATTTGTATTTACGGACAGTCCCCATTGACATACTGGGAACAGCATAAACTCTAAATCGAAGGCATCTTGGGAAATAACTATGTACTTGGTTGTCAGAAAAACTAGCAGTATACAACGTGTTATTCCCAATAGGTATCCCCTACCGTCTACTCTTCTCTTCCGTTCCTTTAATGACGCTTCTAAATACAGATTAAATAAAATTGGAGACATGCTACAGCCTTGCCCTTAGAGGGATATACATATAACTCTTGACAATCTATTTTTAACTTTGACCTAAGCTTCATTTTCTCGATATAATTGGATTATGATGTTAAGTGACTGTTCTAACTCAAAGGCGGCTAAATCTTCCTCCTTGGTATTGCGTTGTATGCCACTTCCAACGCTATGAACACTATACGAGTTTCTTCTCCCCTAGATGTTCTCTTTTCAATAAGTTGTTGTATTATACATAAATTAACCACACGGGACCGGCCCGGGGTAAAACCATTGGTCTTCACTAATTTTATCCCGCGTTGAACTTTGTATTTGATAACCTTTCCAAATAATCTACTCATCGCACTGGTAATGCGCACGCCCCTGTAATTTTTTGGTTTCTTTCTTTGGCATCCAAAATTCTATAGTCGGTGCTCCACCTAATCGATTTTCAATATCTATGCATCTTCTCTTTGTAGTTCTGTAAAGTTTTAATTTTTTTTTGTGTGTGGTTTGATAACCAGTTGTTACATGCTTGTTTTTTCTTTTCAACTAAGTTTCCTATTTCATCGATCATCCACGCTGTATACAACAATTCTTAACTGGTGTACCTCTTCTACATCTAGTCATTCATTAGATTCGGATGGTTGGTTTATCTTTAATGAATGGTAACCATTTTGAAGAAAAGCTACAAACTAATTAAACAATGGGGACAACAATACCATTACGCTCGTGATTTCCAGATCAAACAAAGGGATAATCCCAGGTTAACTTGCGAGGTATCGAGCAACCAAACGATTTGTTTAAAGAGGCCGCAGAGACAACAAAGCCGACCTACATAATTCAATAAATCAGGATCGTGGTGTATCAAAATCAATCCAAACATGAACTCCACTCGTAAAGCGTCACAGGTGGTTGCCAGCAGGAATTCCGGGCTACCTATTGCCAGTCGTTTATTTACACGTATTCAAATACACAAGTGTAAACATAAACACGTATTCGTCGTACTTACGCTTGTTGCCTTATCCAATTAGCTTTGAAGTTGTTTACATCACACTGGTTAATTACCTATACAGCGTATGAAAACCCACAGTTTTTATTGCGGCCGTACGAAAACACAAACGTCACTGTTAATTCACGTGTGAATTTGGATAACAACTTAGAACTGAAGTGTATTAAGTACCAATTCGTACGATATTGTGATTATGCGATTTGTCGGTAGCTTATCTATTATTCAAAAGGAATAAATTATTGCGTATTCGAAGTCAATATCCGGGATAAAATTGGCTATCGGATAATCATTTACGTTCAAGTAATTAAAATATTAAATAAGGAAACGGATATTTATATTACACAGGTAAGCAGAAGTTTTACGTTTTCATACTATCTCAATGTGAATGAACTACCGAATTCGCGGTAAATAAATAATTATGAAGATATAATATAGGTATCTTTATTTAGCAGGGGTAAGTAGAGCTACAATGTTGAAAGCAAAAAGATCGAAATACATACAGTAAATACAAAAATGTCTAATGACAAAGACCTCAAAATATGCAGTAGAAATAATGTAAAATGGCAACAACTACGACTAATTATAACATTAAATGATAATAACGTCGAATAACAATAAAGTTGAACAGCAATGAATTCGAACGTACAAAACCTTGAAGGCAAAAACGTCGACTGGAAATAATCTCGAATTGCAATAACGTCAAATAACAATAACGTCGAATACAACAACGTTTAAAATAAAACCGTTAAATGAAACACGTCAAATGGGAAAGGCGTCGAAAGTAGTGAGGCAGAATACAATTTAAATTTCTATGTTTTATATATTGAATATTCTATAATGCTTTGTACCTATATGTATATATTTATATCATTATGTTTTATACATTTAAGCCATATTATAGCTAGGCTAAACACGTAAACTGTTGTAGTAATGATCATGCACTCTATACCACATACGTTATATAATAATAATACAAAAATATCAAGTAGAAGCAATGTTGAATAACCAGAATGGTGAACAACGGGATTGTTTAATAATAATAATAACGTGAAACAGCATTACTACGAACGCAGACAACGTCGAATGGGAATAATCTGGAACGACACATATCAAATAAATAACGTCGAATGCTGCAACGTTGAAAATAAAAATTTTGAATGGGAAAAACGGCGTATCAACAACGTTAATTGCATAAATAACAAGCAGAAATAATGTGCAATGCAAAAACTGCAAAGAGCAATAATGTCAAGAAATATTAAAGTAGAATACCAGTAACGTCAAACAGTAACAACATTAATTAGCAATAACATTAATTAGTAAGAACGTTAAATAGCAATATACAAAATAAATTCGTTAAAAAAACAAATGTAATACATAAATATTGAAAGGTAAATATATGGAAAATAATATCGTTGGATACAAACATTCCGAGGAGAATAATAACGTTCAACAGCAATAACGCCGAAAAAACGTCGCAGACTAAATAGAAATAACGTTGAATGTAAGAATGTCGAATGTAAGAACATCGAATGTAAGAATATCAAATGTAAGAATGTCAAATGTACGAATGTCGGATTTAACAATATCAAATAACATTAAAGTAGAATAACAATAACGTCGAACAGTAACGTTCATTAGAAAAAATGTTAATTAGTAAGATAGTTGAATAGCAATATACAAAATAAACTCCTTAAAGAAACAAATCGAATACAAAAATACTGAACGGCAAATTTGTGGAAAACAATATTATTGAATACAAACATTCCGAGGAGAATGTATAATAATAATATTATCTAATAATAATAACGTTGAATAGCAATAAAGTCGAAACAATGCCGCAGACAATAGCGTCGTAAAAAGAATCCCAAATTGCAATAATGTTGAATGTAAGAACGTCGAATATGAGACTCTCAAATGTAAGAACGCCGAATGCAAGAATGTCAAATGTAAGAACGTTGAATCTAAGAACTTCAAATGTACTAACGTCGAATGTAAGAACGTCGAATGAAAGAATGTCGAAGGTAAAAACGTCGAATGTAAGAAAGTTGAAGGTAAGAAATTTGAATGTAAGAACGACAAATGTAAGAACATCGAATGTAAGCATGTCAAATGTAAGAATATCGAATGTAAGAATGCCAAATGCAAGAACGTCTAATGTAAGAACGTCTAATGTAAAAATGTCAAATCTAAGAACGTCGAATGCAAGAATGTAAATGTTAGAATGTCAAGTGTAAGAACGCCGAATGCAAGAATGTCAAATATACTAACGTTGAATGTAAGAATGTCGAAGGTAAAGAAGTCGAAGGTAAGAACGTTGAATGTAAGAACGTCCAATGTAAGAAAATCGAATGCAAGAATGTCAAATGTAAGCACGTCGAATCTAAGAATTTACTTCAAATGTACGAACGTCGAATGTAAGAACGTCGAATGAAAGAATGTCGAAGGTAAAAACGAATGTAAGCATGTCAATCGAATATGAGACTTTCAAGTGTAAGAAAGCCGAATGCAAGAATGTCAAATGTAAGAACGTCGAATCTAAGAATTTACTTCAAATGTACGAACGTCGAATGTAAGAACGTCGAATGAAAGAATGTCGAAGGTAAAAACGTCGAATGTAAGAAAGTTGAAGGTAAGAAAGTTGAAGGTAAGAAAGTTGAATATAAGAACGTCGAATGTAAGAACATCGAATGTAAGAACGCCAAATGTAAGAACGTCTAATATTAGAACGTCTAATGTAAAAATGTTAAATCTAAGAACGTCGAATACAAGAATGTCAAATGTTAGAACGTCAAGTGTAAGAACGCCGAATGCAAGAATGTCAAATATAAGAACGTCAAATGTACTAATGTCGAATATAAGAACTTCGAATGTAAGAATGTCGACGGTAAAAACGTCGAATGTTAGGCAGTCGAAGGTAAGAACGTTGAATGTAAGAACATCGAACATAACAAAGTCAAATGTAAGGACGGCGACCTTTTTTCTATGAACATTATGATGTAACCTTAATGAAATATCCAATTTTGATATCCATGAACTCAAAAAAGTAGATTATGCAAAACAAGTACGTTGAAAATTCATCCATAAAATAGGCTTTTCAAACACATGGAACCGGAAGATAGACGCACGTTTCTTCAAGAATCTTTTCTTAGAAATTGCCACTTTTAATCTGAAATCTGGCAGAACATATTATATTAAAAACGTGGCTCATATACCAAAGCGGATTGTTACTTAAACAAACACATTTGTAAGTAATTTTACACTAGTTGTGAAACACCTTGTATATACTTCAATTTGTAAATGGTGTAGGATTTATATCTTGCCAAATTCTCTAAATAAAACACAAACTACATATTTACAAAGTTGATAATGTTATGTAAAACTGCAGGAACCTAATTGTTATTACTAAAATAGGTTGATTTATAATCAAATGCGCTGGTAAAGCGCATTGCTGATATTTAACTCTACTACTGACGCCTATTAGAATTTACAAGTTTATGAAAAACTACAATGAATAACGAGGTAAACTTGATATTCACACCAGTAAAATTAAATGTAGAGGTTTGCTGAATGTAGCAATACTTACTGTTACATACCGAAATAAAGTATTAACGCTTTTTTTCAGAATAACTTTTTAAAGTAGTGCTATCTTAGAAGTCATTTTCCAATATACTTTTACAAACTTATAAAATTAACGAGTTCCTCACTTTGATCTGAAACCTTAGCAGTCTAACAATGATGAAGACAAATGGAAACGCTTATAAAAAGAGCAACTATACCCAAGTACACGACAGGGGCTTAATTTTACGGCCACATGGTAAATTTAGTGGCAATAAGCTTTAGATCTAACTACCTACGGGCAGGAAATTTGGCAACATTTCAAATGCAAATTGAGAATTTTGAGAAAATCTTGCCAAAAATCTCGTAAGTTATGGTGGAATTGTAATTCCTTGTGTTAGTAGTTTTCGTACAAGTCCAGGGCGTTGACAGTTTTAGCGTATTTTGCTTGTCTGTAGAGTAGTTAAGTGCAAAACAGACTTAAAAAATAAAAATTGGAAGTTCTTGCGGTTACTCTGTAACACACTGCTGTAAAAACATTATGTTTGTGTACGGTATTTAAAATGTTAAATAATAATTCTACATATTTTTTTCTGAATTTACAAAGTAACAAGTTAATATCTACCTAAATACTTTTCTGCTGAATGCTCATAAAAATGTATACGTGTAGTTTGTAAAAGTTCTCTTCGGGATATGCATAAACTATTCAATTAATGTTAATGTTAGATTTTGTTCTCTGATGCAAATGTAAATGACATACAACGACACCTGATTTATGTTTTAAATTGATATTTCACTTCAGGAAGATTAGTTCTACGAAAGTGCGATAAATTATCATGTAACTAATTTTCCAAGTTAACTACCCATCATGAGACGGATTTAAATCTCACTTTAGCTAAGTGGACTTGACTATAAAATAATTAATCCTTGATGTTAACGAGTTGAATAATCAATTGAAGTATTTTTGAGATCTTGTGATTAGCGATGGCAAAGCACGGTACATAAATGCAAATTTCAACTAATGCAGTCATTATACGTGCCCCAGCAACTCAAAAATGGCAAAAACGATAGGGTTATTTTAATTTAATTGGCGAATACGAGCAATTTGAATTTTAAAGAGCGAATTTTAAAATTTACATGCGTTGGTGGAAAAGATGTAATGAGATATGAGTGTAAACAAGCCAGTATATTTAAATATAAAGTAAAAGATTCTGAAACTTAGAAGTATTATAATATCAGATAGTCTACATAGTGTTTTCTTAAACATTGAGGTTTTAGGAAGAGGTGGCTTAATAGCAAAAAAGATCTACTGACTTAATGTGGACGATATAAACTATACAACAATTTTGTTTCATAAATGAAAAATAAACAACATTTTAGAAAAGACTGTTGTGCCACGGTGGCGTATTTGTTCTACTATACAGTGCTTCCCGAAAGTAACGAATAAATTCTATAACATCGTTGAGAGAAATATTTCAAAAAAATGCTCGGACACGTCGATTTTTATTTTTAAATTATCCTTTGGAGATGTAATTTTCAAACCCCCACCCCTCAATCCCTAAGCGCTAGCAACTTCAACTTCAAAAATTCAAATAGCAAGGGGTGGGGGTTTGAAAATTACATCTCTAAATGATAATTTAAAAATAAAAAGCGACATGTCCGAGCATTTTTATGAAATATTTTTCTCAACGATTTTATAGAATTTATCCGTTACTTTCGGGAAGCACTGTATGTGTTTGTACTATTGTAAAGAAAATGATACAAAATTGTGAAAAACACTACCACCACGATATTTGGAATAATGGAAGTTCAATAGACCTGGACTTCCATTCTCGACTTGTTGAAGAACTTATCTTCAAAGCTATACTGATTATCCAAAGTTACTTTAAGAGTCTAAGTGCATTCGTTCCTATTGAAGATGGCAACCTAGCTGCCGAAATACGCATTTCGGTAGTGGTAGGGCGATCGTGGTGTAATACACCTTCCTGACAATTTACAAACTTCCTCTGCATTAATATGAGAAAATATATCAGACAGCGTAACTGACGTTTAAGAACATAATCTCAAATAGTATAAGAGAGTTGAATACAATAAGTCTTTCTTTAAAAGCAACCAATCACAAGGCGGGCTGAGATAATGTGACTGTCAAATATCACATGCGTTTGTTTACATCGTTAGTCGTTTATAATGAATAAAGAGTAGTTTTAATATATCTTTTATTTTAAAGTTTTATCTTCGTGCGTCAATCAACCAACATTTTAAATAAATTTTTGTTAACAACAGTACTGCTAATAGTTTTCAATTCCGGAGGAAAGATACTTCTTGGTCGGTTCCTTTATAATAGTCGTCATTTCTACTTACAATACTATCAACAGTTTGTAGTGAAAACAGTAGGGAAAAATCACAGGATATATATGAAAACTAAGATTTCTTCAAAAATATTTACGTTTGGTAAATAAAAAGAATAATAAGAAAGAAGAAAAACAAGTTCAGGACTTATAATAAATTGCTATTTAAGTATTTTTTTAAGGAAAACTTGGCAGAGAGCGAATCAATTTAACGGTATTTTGTTTTGTTGTATTTTTAGCGTTTTATATGACCGGTTTATTTGTCAGAAGACTTTTGGGCAAACCAATAATTTACTACGAGGAAGTTCGTTACGACCCAGAAATTTTTACTGCTGAAATATATTCGTTAGTAGAAATTATGGAAACAAAGGGAATTATTAATGGGTGGACACATATCTGCTTATAAATTGTATAATTCATTCATTATTCATGCAATACATATAAATATAGACAGTAATTGAATAATTAATAATTTTCCACAAAGGTCAATTATATATAAATAGCAATATTTAACTACATAAACTAAAACGATAAATATAGAGTAATTTCATGTATGTCTACGATCTTCTAAATCCTAATCGTGGGAATGCAATTACATACAACTGGACATTTACTTAATCTTCAGTTTCCCATCTACCATAATTTCCAGCACGACCAACATCCTACGTTTACGAATTCAAAAGAAATAAATACAATTATACAAGAAGTAACTTAACGCGTATTAAAATCAGTCTGGAGAGCAACTTATATAAAGTAGATATCCATGTTCCTTTACTGCTTACACGAAAAAATCGGATAACATGCGTCGTAACGAGTTTGGTTACAAGCAGTTAGATTCGCGCATCTGCTGACACTCCACGACAACCACAACCTTAACAAGGTTGCGATAAACCTGTCTGTTTTGATCTTGCTTAAATTTCAGCTCTACAAAAACTAGTCGAATTTGTCAGAGACTAATCGAACCGGATCCTCTTCAATTCCTACAACAATTCTGTATATGTAAGTAGGAGACGTTTAAAATACCTGATTTTAATGAAGCAGAATATGGAAGAATTTGAAAATTATAATTTAGATCAGTGGATCTTAATCATTTTTGACATAAGGTCCTGGAACATTATAAACTCTTCAGAGACAACATCACGTCTGCAGTTTGAGGACGAACTTGCAATAAAAAAAATAATAAAGAACTCGTAATTAAGCCCTTATGCTATGCTACGGCATACCATCAACACGTCTGCACGTTAGTTTTTATCCATTTGAACGTTTGGCAAACGCTGTTGTAATAGGTACATCCAATTCATCGCCGATCAGTTCCAATGACGGTTTCTACGATTGCATCTTTAAATAGACTCAGTTAATAAACACATTTAAATCCTTAGTGGAAACTAGATCTCATATTTAGAGATTGATGATGGCTATACAATGAACCAGCGGTTCTATACCGGGGTGTCGCGGCATTTCGGAAGTGCAACAGATTACCAGGAATGTCAGCAAATTTAGGGTAAGTTGGAATTTAAATATGATTATAATTATATACAAAAGTATAGATTGTAATACCATAACCTAAATATAATCGTAGGTTAATCAATAAGAGCTCCCCTTTTTTGAAATTTAGTTAAAGCGGATTTTGGAGATTAATTTGACAGTGAACATACTATTAATAGTTTTGGTAGTAAAATAAATAATACACTGATTGGAAAGTTCAATCGGGCCACTTAAACTATCTAGCTTATTTAAATCATACAAACATCCTAGCATTAACAAAGGAAGAAAGAAAATAACTTTCCAATCATTTTTACACGAATTCATTTTGAATTATTATTTTTACGATTTGTTGCGAAACGTATCAATTAAATTTTTGAACACTGCCATTGTGTTTTTTCATATGCATAGAGCAATTAAATAGAAGCTTAACCGTGTATTAGATAAAAACTACGCGTCTTTAATTGTTTGTTTTGATAGGACGAGGTCTAAGACGCGGATTTCCAAGCATCTTTATGCATGGAAGCTCTTGACTTATTGTACCATGACATACATGACTATGATTTTTGTCTTAACTGAGGTTTTTCCAACCTCCGGTAGTGATTTAAAACGTGTCACACATCGTAGTGGCACAGGACCTATCGCTTTATTTCTTTTTCGACAAAAGGCCTCCTTTCGGATTTGTTTCCCGCCAGCAAATATCACCGACCTTGGCCGGATTCGAACTAGTGTCCCTTGGATCTAAAGGCAAGTGCGCTAACTACTAGACCACTGCAGCCGGCGCGTTTTCGATTAGTTCGTAATTTGTGAAGCTCTATAGCTTTAAGACACTATAATCACCAATATTGTCTAACCAAAGACATGCAGATTTATTCCAAAAGGTGTTAGCGATTAAGTTCGTTTTTATTGCTTTGTGTAAGTACTCTTTTCAGCTTTCTGCAACAAAACCTTAAAATTCCTTAAAAACGGTTAAAATGTTTAAACATCGATTCAAATCACATCCAGCCGAGCCCTTAGAATTCCAATGTTTTCTACAACTTTACCGCTAAAACAACATTTGTATGTTTTAAACTATGCCAGATATTTTGAGTGATCCGATTGAACTTTACACCCGGTATGTTATTGACATAACTATTAAAAGAAATTTCTTTTTATGGACATTTGTTTTATTATAATTGCCATAAAATTATGAATCAAGTTCTTCGTAGATTTTTCGATAAAAATGAGGCTTTATGTTGTAACTACTACAGGGGATAGTCTCGTCTTTGTTGAAATTCCGTAGTTAAGCAACACAGACTGTGGTGGTAGCTCAGTTGGCACACCGCTCGCTTTCTGGACAAAATGTCGATTATGGCTTGGGTTCGACACCCCTGGAATTTATGCCATTCGGATTAGACGTTGAACTGTACGTCCCCCTTGGCGCTGAGGAGACGCACGTAACAGAGAAGATGATCCCCAGTAACGCGACGAAAAGGTTATTAACGAACGATCCCGGAGCCCAGTAATCTTCCATCTAAAAAGGTTCCACAAAGACTGGCTTTCGAGAGACACGAGGGACACGAGTCACAGGACACCAAGACAAGTCCGGTATGAGAGTTGGGCGAAGTTTTACGATCCGTTTTTTTAGAAGTAAGGGTGATACTAATATTGTTCCTCGGCACAAATAAGGCCAGAATGGTAATGGCTGTTCGATATTGGTCAATAGCAGCTTCCGGAATAAGTTATCACAATCTGGGTGATATTCAGAATTCGGCGAGGGCTGCGGCATAAGACTGGATGATTTGATATATTTATTAAACAAGAAACCGAGGTTAACTATACTCTCAACGGTCACCGCGTTTCTTTGAGGTTCATTTCGATGACGATCATATGAACGTCTGTATATTAAGCGTTGCTTTTTTCTTTGCTGACAGAAGATTGTTATTAAACTAGTCCCAAGCTGTTGCTAGTTTGTTAGCCTAAGTACCACTTTGACATAGTGATATTAAACACCATGGTTGAGAAGTAACGTCCGGGGTTGTATTATTAAACGGTCAGCTGATGGTAAACTTATGGTTTGCGGCGGTTGAACTGATGTGCTTCATATTTCATTTTCGGAAATCTCTGCTTATCAAACATACGCGAATCCTTGTGAATACCAAGGGTAAATTTCTATTGTTTGGTATTAATAAATTTTTGTATACCTATTTGCAATTTTTACGGCGCCGAGGGGTTGACGCAAGCGGACGTGCTTATGCTGGCTCCACGATTGTGGTGGGTTTTGTGAAGTTTAGTGCGTGTCTTAAAGCATAAGTGTTCAAATTAAATTCAATAAATTGCAGTATTGTATTAGAGCAAACTTTTAGCCAGTTAGTTTGCTCAAATAATTAATAGTAGTTGCAAATTCGATCATTTGGTGCCGTTTAGGGCGGGTTCCCGCGTGGGTCTGGGGACGGTCGTCGCATACGAACAAAGAGCTTCCTGGACTCGAAGATCAGGGCCAGCGTTGGGCTAAAAATAGAATTCTGAAATATGAATAGGTCAGCTAGCTTAGCGGTTTAAACTTCGGTGATGCATTTATTTGCCCTAGTTTTGGTTAGCCAATTCATTCATTTATTTTGTTGCCAGTAAGTTTATGCTTTCATTCAGTGTAGTTGTAGTTGACTGTGTGAATAATCAGTGGAAAAAATAAATAACTAATTGTTCATAATTGAAATCATTGTTATTACGCGTTTAGGAACCACATGAAATTACGCTACTACAAATCGATTTATTTATCCAAATTTCACAGCTAGAAAAGGTAGGGGTGATGGGAACTATTCTGTTGAAGACAAAAGACCTACTGAATTGCGTTAGTGGTGTCATGTATGTCGTATAATTAGCATTATTAATCCACTAGTGATAGTTATCTAAATCGCTTTTCTATAAGTTAAGCATTCCAGTCGTACGGATTGCGTGTATAAGACGAGAGTGCGCACGGACGCGGTTTAGGATAAAACAAGTTAGTGAGAAGCGCACGAGAATTATTCAGGGGTAGAGGATCAAGGGGGAGGACTGAGGGAGTACCACCGATCAACGGAACCAGCGACCACCTCCTACTGCTGCTGATGCTGGGGTGCTGGTTCGGCTCGATAGGCGGACCGATCAAAGGGGACAAGGCGGAGGTCAGCAAGTAAACAGCGAGGAAACCAGCAAAACGAGGGCGAGAGGAGGAGACCAGCTAAGTGATCAAGCAGTCTGGTATTGTAGTCTAGTCGAAGCTAATAGATATTATAACGGTCCCGGGTGCGTACTCAAAATCCCATTGATGCGTAGCTTACTAACTACCCGGTGTTGCAACAGCGGTGCCTTGCGGTATAAATTGCAGGCATGCTAACGTTGTGCAATGCCCCACCCGATCCCGCCCTATCCCGGAAATTCCTACCCACCTTACTGGCATGGGGTGGGCCTGGCGTATCCAGGATCGACTCTCGAGTCAGCTCCATGTCAGATGATGATGATGATGATGATGATGATGATGTATACCTATTTGCAATTTTTACGTTCGCAATGGATGATTTGTGTCTGCCGTGGTAATATATATTATTTTCTAGGGTGTTATAATTGAAAATAACTTAAGGAACTTTTTAATAAACGATTTCGCTGTTGATACCCGAAAGGCTAGCGGAAATTTCGTTAAAAGTAGGTCCGTCGCAGTTGCAGAAACCCCAAAAATAAAATTGTTTAATAAATATCCGTCGCTACTCTGTATTATATTACCAATCTGGTAATCATTTAGAGGAATATGTACTAACGGTATCCTCCGTCGTTGTTTTTTTTTGTATTTACAGGTTTATTGATACATGGTTCTGGAATTCTTCGTATATTCCACGTTATAAATCAATAGCAAAATGGAAGAAGAGACTTGAGATACCTAGATTGAGCCTATGCAAATAAGATATTCTCTCGGAGATGCGAACTGTTCTGTGTCAACAATTTTATTATTAGACATTATAATTCCGTTACTTCAGATTTTTAATATGCCAGGATAGGAAACTCGCGGCTGATAATAAACAGAGCGTAACTTCCTCGCTAAAAATAAACACAGTCGTTTATAAATAAAAATTTGCCCCAACCATTAGGCATTTAATTCGCGAAGTTTTAGCACTTCCCGGTTATAAATTCCGCGAGGAACGACACCTTATACAGAAGCCGAAAAAGCTAACCCAAAATAAATCATCGTGCGCCTAAACTCAGAAAAACAACCGCACTCGTCTCGGTCATTACCCGAGAGATTAGTGAACTTGGGCTCTTCGCATACTGCACTTTTGAACACACGACCGTTGGATGCTGCCTCAAAAAATTGTTGTCGCAAAACGGTACATATTCAATTTAAATTTTAAGCATCACATAAATTTGCGTCGTCCTCAAAGAGAGTTGAGCTTTCACTGTGAACTCTGACCTCGCCTCCAATAAATGGTTCGCTGGATCGTTTAGAAAACGCTTTGCTTGCTGCCTTCGGAGCTCCATCAATATTGTTTTGTAACGAGTGACGTCTTCCTTAACGGTAATGGTTGAAAAATGTTGTTGGTATAATTTGGTATTAGTTCGTAGTAGTAGTTTTTTCCTTCTTAATGAGGAGCGGGTCCTGTTAACACAAACGTGTCTCTTTCAGGTTTCGCGTCACCTATTAATCAATCAGTCAATCACAATGCCTTTACTAATACAGCAGTTCACACAATAATCCCGTGAGAAAACAGAAGAGGCAATAATTTTCCTATGCAAAAGTGAATTGAATTATTCAACACCTATGCATAATATCAGCATTGCCTATGCATATTGACATGGTTATTACATTGTTACAGAGAAAAATGACACGTTTACAAGGAAATGTTTGCGTCATTATTTGTACGATATACCTAACAACTTCGAATCAATGGATTCTTTTACACCCAATTATATATCTCTATTGTGATTTCAATTTATAGAGATTCAAACATTGGATTATGTTAAACCATTGTTGCGGCTTCAACAAGAATTCTATATGTAATTAAAACTACGTATTTTCTTTATATAGCCTTAATTTTGTTAAATTTTCAGACATTTCATGCAAGCTTCGCGATTAAACAAGCATAACCTATCACGCAACATCGTTAAGGCTATTAAAGTATAAATATATTTAACACCACGGGCTCGGAAAGCCTGTCTGATGTAGGTATTAAACGTCGTAATTACACAAAAAATTATAATAAAACTGTATACGTTATTATTTATTATAACTGTATTCCGCTTCCATTATATGGTTTTATTATTACAAACTATTAAAGGGTCAAATAGGTAGAGAAACAATCTTCGCCAAATATAAAAGTGTATTTAGATCAAACTTCGACAGGAAATAGAAGTTAATGTCACAATTAACTTCTATTTCCTGTCGAAGTTTGATCTAAATACACTTTTATATTTGGCGAAGATTGTTTCTCTACCTATTTGACCCTTTAATATGTAAACCACGCCAAAAAACAAACATATTTACTATTACAAACTATATAACTGCACCTTCTTCAGTTTGTATTGGTATTGGACATACAGGCTGTGTATGCGTTTTTGATGACTTTGGTATCAAGTCGAAGACACATAATTATGTCTTTCAGCAATATTTTCGATTCGACCACTTATGAGATACCCCACGTTTAATATGTTATGTATAAAAAGAGGTATGTTTATTACTTAATTGATAGTACTCGCCATTCTGCTAACAATATAGTATTTGCTGCATAACCATCAGGTGTGACGATAAAATTCATTTCAAAATTTAAATCTATTATGATGTACAAAATTGTATTTGCCGATACCGATCTTAAAAGAACACGAACTGTATAACAAAATTAATTTACTAACAAGAAACGCTTTAAATTAACTAGTTACTAGAGGATACACATGCTGCCAAACGATTCTGAATGCTGAATCGGAATCGCTTCATTAGCCCAAATAATCGGTTTTTAGGAGATATTCGATCCTAGAATTCAAATTTGGTGCTTGAATTGGGAAGAACATTCCGATATTAGACTCAAAACTTATCAATCGAACACCGTTCGCAAAATTAAGATTAATAATCAGTTTCAAATCTGTGGATCAAGGCTCGATTTCCAGTTACAGAAGCTTGGAAAGCCGGCAACCGCTGTCTGCATTAAACTTGAATATACATATACTTAGGAAATAATAATCCTATCGTTTCCGATGCTACTATATGGCAGAGATCATCTACAGCCATTAGAATTGTGTAAATGTAACTTAAATGTTTCTACTTAAACTAGTACTTTAAAAAATATAAAAATCCTTTAAAGATTTTAAACAATAATTTGGTTTTTTTGAAAAAGTAAGTTAAACTTAAATCCATGGGGGAACATCAAAAGCGTTTTTTAACTGAACTACTGATAGTGATCGATACACAATTTTCAGTGAGGTTAAACACTGTCGCAAATAGAATATATAACCAGGTAGTTCGTAATATTAAGAGTCATAGCGAAGATGATTCTTGATTGTAGAACAGAAAAAAATTCTCGATTCATTAAACATTAAAGAATTTTCATTTACGATTCTAAAATCCAAACTCGATTCTAGATTCTAAAATCAGTTAAGAATCCTAAGCCGAATAGATGCAATCCAACTGCTGTTTGACATTTGATCAGAAGTTTTCATAATAAACCAGTTATTTTCTTGTTTTCTGCATTAAATTGAAAAAGTAAGTATTACGTAATCTAATTAAAAAACGAAAAATATGAGGAAATTTGAAAATATGATATAGAAACCGGCATTTATCTAAAATGGTGTAATTCTTGTCTGTGTATAACTTATAAATAGTAGTCTTCCTCTATAGCTTCACAACGCTTTTGGGAGAGTAGCACGTACAGCTAGGCCAGCACTACGCTCCAGCCGCCTATTATTACCCTCAGGATTACCCCTAGGTAATCAATTAAGGTTGAGTCGCCCTACAGCGGAAATTCTCTTTAAAAAAACACAGATATTACAGGGGTTCCTGAGAACCGAACTCGGGGCCATCTTGGGATACAACCAGCGGCTGTACCAAGTAAGCTAACTGATCTCTTGTTCTTATAAACAATTTTTAAAAATACATGGCCCATGGTATATGCTTTCTAATAGTATAAAAATTTATTTTCAAATTTTAATTAATTTAGAAACACCGTTAAGCATTAGGATCTACGATTTTTCCACTTTCTTGGGGTTTGGTTTCCCTACTTGTTTTTAAATCGCCTCAGAACAGATCGTTTACATGAATAACTTTATGGATAATAAATTTAATACGATTCATGTGCCGCCTTATATGGCGTCCTGGCCAATTTTAAAGAATGCTCAATAAATTCCTGATTTCAGCTGTGTAACAGGCTTCTTGGCAACCACCCCAATGCGTTCCAGAGCTGGATTTTTTATGCCTTAAAAATGAAAAAATGGAAATATGCATCTTGTTAAAATATAGACTTTTCGATTCAACTTAATATGTTAAAATAATTACTTGTAGCTGCAATTTCCATATAATTTACTGCTATACCATGGCAGGCGCCAGCATAGTGGCCATCATATTTAGTGACTGACTGCGAAGCTACATTATTAAAAGTACTACGGTTCGATTACTAAGTGGAGAAAACAATTTTCATTTTCCAGGGTGTTTGTGGCGTCTTTATAGTGTTGAGTTTAGATAAGTGGGATGAAACGGAATCAAAAAAGTAATTGGTTCTAACATTATTTAATTTAAATAAAATTTTTGACAAAACGCCGTTTGGTCTTTACGTTCGTACACTAAACGTTTTATATAAAGGGTGTCAATTTGAAAACGTACAATGTGTTATATCTCTGGAAACGTTTGTACAACACGGAGGGGGAATAATAATGACTCATAAGATAATCTTCCCCATTTAACCCATCAGGCTCTAGGTATCCCAACAAAAAAAAATTAAAACGGTAACACGCACTTTGTGATACGTCATTTGAAAGCTCTTACAAAACGCTATTTAATAGTAGCAAACATTTTTCCCCGGGCCGTTTCGGAAAAATAGAATGGCCCCCAAGATCTCGAGATTTTGACTCCCCATTCTACTTCTTTCTATGAAGTAGGCAACATACGATTATTTAAAAAAAAGATTTATATTAAATAAGGGGAGACTTACAATTTGTATTCAGCCACTTAAAAATTCGTCGTTTCCCTTCAGTTAAACAACTCAATTTCAGAAGACGTATATATAATCAACTCCTGTTGCATCCGAACACTCCACTACCTCAGAACAATGACATTACTTTTGGGAATCTATTGAACTAATTCATAATTTGGGTAAGCTTTAAATAACTGCACGCTGCTTTGAACTGTACGGAACCGTTGTTTGAATTTGAACAGCGACATCCTTCACCAAGCCAACAATTGAAGTTCCATCATGGGACCTTAGTTGTTGACTTGGTATAGGACTTATCTCCAGAGGAATTTCTCAGCCAAGTTACTTTAGTTACTCCAAGTTCCCACTGAAGATAACAGATTAGTTGCCGAAATAAGTATTTCGGTGTTCTAAATATAGTGGTAGTAAGGGGATTTCCAAAGTTTATTTACTTAAACCACCGTCTCCAATCAATCCTACTCAGTTTTTGGATTTGCCCAAACCTTTATATCTTTTGGAACTAACAATATAAACACACGCGTGCGGGCGGCGCGTAAGCAGATATCGGTAAAATAACATCACTGGATATCCCCTAAATGACATAACAACTTTTTTCAGGATAATTGGCAAGTGGTATAAGTTCGATGTAATGTATTGTCTGTTTAGCGAAACTTGACGAGGGAAAATAATTTATGGATACTTTTTGAAGTCGCGGCACAAACTATTACACTGTGATATAATTTTTATATAAGTACTAATACTGATAAAACTTCATTAGCGCCTTGTCATTATCCTGATAATATAAGCAATCAATTAGAATCACAAAAACATTTATCAAAAATACCAGTGGTGGCGGGTGAACTGAAACGTTATATATATATATATATATATACATACAGGGTGTTTCTGAATAACATGCTAATATTTAAGTGAATTTTTTTATGCGAAAATCGTTCAACAAACGAAAAAAAAATCAAGAGACCAGATTTGCTCAGAAAGGAATGAGAATTTCAAAAATAATTTTTACTTTACGAAAAAGCAGTGGCGTATCATTTTTCTCTTTAAAATGATTCAATGCAAATCCCGCACGAACGAACTGGTAAGAATAGAAAATTATGTTATACAGCATAAAATGCCTTTTGATGCATAGAAGATGCGTACTATGTTTCACAAAAATATCTACGGTCATACCAAAGTTATCATAAAAAAAGAATTTTTTCTTAAAACTTTTGCACCCTGTAGTTCAAAAGTTAAGACCTTTGGGACATACTTATGTTCATATGAAGTTTTTTTCTCAAAATAGACCCAAGAATAACCTCCTTAAATATTAGCATGTTATTCAGAAACACCCTGTATATATATATGTGCTAGAAAATCGTTGTTAATAATTCTTAATAATTTAAGGTATGTAATTTTCCTTTGAAAATATTACTACGCATATGATAGTACTCTCACCACAACATTCTAAATGGTTTACTTTCCTGCTCATCTCATCAGAGGGTTTTGGTTGAACTATATGTATTATTCGAAATATTCCTTAGTATTTAATATGGAATACAGAATGTTACCTCATAGGAAAAAGAAACTCTAAACAAACTTTTGGTTCTACAAACCCTAGAAGGTGTTGCTTCAATTTGCTATATGGGCATCATGCAAAATCTAGCAGTTCTAAACATTCGCTTTCTTAATTATTTTATCGGAGAATAGTAAAGAGGTAATTTGCTTAACATTAAACATTGCTTTTACTGAAGCAATTGAAATAATATACCAATTTATTTATAAAATTAATCGAAACCGCTTAAAATTTGATAACATTAATAGTGGCAATTCATAACTGATCATTAAAAATTCATTCATTTTCGATGGGAATAATTGTTTTAATTGCCAAACGCATAGGTACGTAGTCACTATTAATTTACTAAATTATTAAACAGTATTTCACACTTATAATGTAAATTACTAAAAGTAGATAAATCATTAGATGCAGTTCTTACTGGTGAACAATATATCTGTGAACTATTTAGTTCTAAAATAATTCGAGTAGCAAATATTCAGCCCTACGACAAATCTTAATCAACATCGTGCATATTTGCGAACTAACAGGAACATGTAACATATGTCGACGAGTTGTAAATAAAAATTTGATTGATTAAGTTTGGCCTCAGGGTAACTCTAATAGGAATAAGACACTTTAAATTTGACATATTAGTCTCATAAATCTCTTGGTTGTTTAATCACCTCCAGGAATTTAGTTTCTGCAACAGGCAATAAAATATTTTACCAACAAGATTCTCGTTACAAACTGAAACTCTGACAAGGTAGCGATACCATCAAATTAAAGGAAAGCATAATTTACGTAATTCCTTACACGCGCAGTTAAGCGGCGACGGCTCCTTCTTGGCTAGCACGGCAACAACAACCAACCAACCACATCAAAAGAGAAATTATTTCCGCATCTGCGATCGATGTCTTCTCGTTAGTCTCGTAAGTGCATTAAAAGAAATAAGTAAGTCCGGGTAAGCGTTAAGATTTGTGTAACATGTTTAACGGGAGTTTCGAATATCGCCAAGCCCAAGAGATGTGAAAGCGCTCAGGCAGTCGGTAACAGCCACTTTCTTAATCCTCTCACGGAGCTAAATTGGAGGAACACTTCGGTAGCTGCTAAACTATGTTCCTTGCGGCACGACCGAATGTGGTAGCTCATATTAATAAGAATGCCTGGATAAGCTACCGCGAAAGCATGCCGTGTCGCCAGTAAATTTATAAAACGCCGTAAATGTCAGCTATTTTAATGCTGTCCGACACAAGCACAACTAATGCAGGTGAATTTGCCGCTTTAATTCCTGTTTCGTATTGAAAAGGGACTTGTTTTGTCTTTTTGGGTCACCAGAAATGACAATCTGGTGAAAGTAATGACGGGAGAATTAATGGCTTAAACACAAATCTATGCATTACTTTAGTAAAAATAAAATACAAGGCTCGGTTTTTCTGTGGAATTTGATCAGCAATAAGTAGCCTTTCGCTAGAAATTTTGCTGTATAATGTTAAATTCTCTTGTGCAGTGCCAACATTGTAATGGTAAGGTAAAAACGACCTGCAGTGGCATTCTGATGCTTTTTTGTGGGCAATTTGACAAAAAAGTAATTTTTAGACAAACATAAGGGTTTGCTGCGATTGATTTTAGACACCATATTTATATTTGTGCAATTATTTTCGCACTACACGAAAAAGGAAGAAATGATCTACTACTTTAACCCATAAAACGACTATCGTAAAACTTCGAATAGTGTCAACACGGGTTACCGCTTTTTAAACTTTGTTCATTAAATGAGATAGGAATATATTCCCCAGTATTCGAAACATGTGGATATGGTTTAAAATAAAGTTTAGTTTTTGTAAAATAATGAACACAAACATTCTAGAAACTTTCTTTCCTTTTAGGTTGATATTACATAACTATTTTCTTTAAATCCTAAAATGTATGACTCATAATTGGAGAGGATTCGTACTTGTCAAAGTAAAAACATTAAAATTTAAACACGGAGATGATACCAAACAATCGCATCACGCAGACTCTTTAAAATGCCTAAAATGAGGTATCTTGTACAAATCTAACGTAACTAGAAGACTAAAACTACTACTGAGCGATATTACCTTTATATACTGCCATCGAAAATATTGTTTGCCGAAAAGAAGAATCCGCAAAAACAGTTAGCTTTCTATTTATAATAAATAGTGGCAGTGAGTTCTTCTTACGGTAGAATGGCAATTGTAGGATAATTTTTCTCCAAATTTGTGTGTTTAGGCCAAAATTAAGGAATTTACATAATTTCTCCATCACCCTGTATATTAGTTACTCCTTTGGCAAAACACAATAAGGATTACATACATAATTGTCACAGAGTTTTGGTAATGTTGTTTCTCCCTTATACCTAATTAATTTATTTTAGAAACAATACCCCTAAAAAAACTATTAGGTACAGAAAATTATCGACTATTCGTACGCGGATTATCCTTGCCTTGCTTTGTTTTTTGCCTTGCAATATTTTTACTGGGTTGTGTCTAGTAAACGCACTATGCAAGGCATATTGGCATCGCATTTTACTTTCCTCATCAACAGAAATAGTAAGTACAATGTGACAAATGTATTTTTATATACTGTATAATACATACCAAGGTAATTTTTTCAGTACGTAACAAAAATCGTATTGTCCGTGTTTTTCAGTTATCCCTGCACATTTATCCGGTGTTTAGCACGAGTAATTGAGAGTTTGCTGTAGTTTATGTAAAACTAAGTGCCTTGTTAGATCTACACGATCACAAAATATTGTTAATCAACTCAATAGGTACGAAATAGATGGATAGAGTTACGATTTATTTTATTCTAACTTAACTAAGAATTATAAAATGGTAAAAATTGATGCTATAGGAATGTAACGAAAATATCTTGGTTAAATGGGAATTGCCGCAGGGATATGTTCTAGGACCTTCATCATTTTTGATATTTGCTAATGTATTTTGTAAATCCATAGGAATTAATTTGAGTAAGTGATTTGTTAATAGTAATTTCTGTTATTACTCTAAATGCCACAGAAATTTTATTCATAAAAAACGGCTTAAATTGTTTTAAAATGCTCAAAATGTAAAGAATTGGTAATTAAAACTATATGTAGAAACAATTCGTAGATAGAAGAAAAATAGTGCCAACTGTCTAAATCTTTAAAAGATAAAATTTGTATGAGTTATGTTTTCACCAAAACCTTCTCTTCCTTGCTGATGTTGCATTAACAATGTACTAACAATATGCATAGAGTAACTTGCACACGTTTTTGTATTATAGATAGCACTACTAGAGAAGGCAAAAGGCGTTAACTTGTCTTAGCATGCGTACCGCAACATCCCCAAAAGTGGAATTTCATTTTGATTTCATTTGATATATTCAAAAAGTTCTTGTTACTTAGAAATGATTAGAATCAGTTGACATTATACATATTTAGAACATCATTCAGCGAATGTTTTTAACTTTAAGTTAATTTTTAACTCATTTCCCAATAACATATTTATTGGCTTTAAAAAAACCTCGACATTCCTAAGAAAATCGAAACAGATCCCTCAAACTTGACTATTCTGTTGCCCTTTACTACTCAAGGCTATTAATATCTTAAATGGGTTCTTTCAATAGAGACGTTTGATTACTAATATTGGAGTTAGTAGTTGTGGTAGAATGTAGCTATTTATATACGTTATGCGTACTTACTAAAGTTATCACCAGCGATATATGAAGAAAGTTAACCTATTTTTATATTAATCATAATACCGCATAGAAATTCAAGCAGAGTTGTACTCAAATACAGTCGGACGTATATTTAAAAAAGACTTATTTTAATCATTCTTACCAACACCACAAGAAGAGCGTGCAAAAAGCCATGTGAAACTCACCTGGAAAAGAAAAATACATTAATATTCATGCATAAATACACAATATTTGGGAAGAAAAAAAAATAACGGAAAAAAATACATTACCTATATCTACTTTAGCTTACAAATCAATATCTCAAATTTAATAAGGTTAGTTTAACTAAATTACCTAAATATTAGCATCATAAATATATCCCATTTAATTCTTGTGTTTATATTATATTCTGATGTACCCCGTATACTGCTTAATAATTCTATATGACTGCATATACAGTGGTGTGAAAAATTCCTGCATCGCCAAAGAGTGTACATGTTTCTTGGAGTTTAACGTAACTAATGAGGCGATTGGAAAAAAATTAATGCCAATTTAACTCATTTGTATGAGAAATATCTTTTGTATTATAATTATATATACTCTGCACTGAAACAAAAACAGAAGCTCAACCGTTTGCGATGGGCAAAAGAATATCGTCACTAACCATTAGTCACGAATCCTCTTGTAATATCACAAATCATGCCGGCAACACATACGTCAGAAAGTTTACTAGGGAAGAATGATCACAAAAAAGTATACTTTCAACAATAAAACCTCTGTTATGGAATGGGGGTGCATGTCTCCCGAAGGAGTTGGTCGAGTGCACGTCATCCCTGGGATAATGAATACCACAAAGTACATTGAAATGCTGCCGAATAGGATGCTGCTTAGTGGGAAAGATTTGTTTGGATGAGAAATGCACCTAGTCATAGAATAGAAGTGATTCAAAATTGGTTGCGGATGAATAAAGTCGATAGAATGGATTGGCCAGCACAATCGCCAGACCTCAATACCATCGAATATTTGTGGCAGAGTAGTTAACATAATTTCAAAGAAACGTACGACAAAATAATGTATTTAATCGCAGCCCTTGTATGGTTTCACTGCATCTCCGAGGGAGAACTTGAAAAATTGGCATATTTCATGCCAAACAGATGCGAATTAGTCATTAATTCTCATATTAATCAAAATGTTTTGTAATATCGCAGGTTTTCACATAAATTACTATAATAAAAAGTACGTCATTTTGAATAAATATTTTATTTTAAGCTGTTTATCCTTAGCAAACAAAAATCTGATATAAACTACCCAAAAATGAATAAGGTTATTGTAATACAAAGCATATATGTTTGTATTTGGCAGCTAATGATCGTCTATTATTGATAATTAGAGCACGCGGCAATGTTTGATGTTAAAAACAAAAAACAATCGAATCTAGTTGCAATTGTTTAACCATATTAGTGTCAAGTCGAGTTTGTGTGTTTGGTTGAATAATCTTTCTTGTCCTCTTAAGATAATTGTTTTATTCGTATTACATTTGTGTTCTTAATAATAAAAAACAATGCAGAGAAAACATTTAACAATAGAATAACGAAATTTAGCCGTTGCTGTGCACTAAAGACGAGATCGCTAGATCGCCATTGCTGATGTTAGGAACCATGCAGAGCGTAATTTCACGTGCCCTTTCGCGCCTTAGAGAAACAGGTACGACTGCAAGAAGGCCTGGAAGTGGATCTTTTCGCATCACAACACCTAGTTAGGATCGACTTCTGGCAATTAATGCAAGAATGCACTCCTTTTCAACTGCTCGACATCTACAGTAAGTGCTTCAGAACGCCACAGGAAATAGAGTCTCCCACCAAACTGTAAGAAATCGATTGTTTGAGGTAAGATTTACCTCATACCGTCCCCTGAGATATACTGCAAGAACTATGGCTCAACGAAGACACTTGGTGGAATGGTCAAGACCTCAACCCCATCGAGCATGCATTGGACCTTTTGCAGAGATAGCTGGATCATCATAATCCAAGGCCTACTATTGTGTAACAGCTGAGGGATGTATTCCCGGTACTGTGGCATCAAATTCCACAAGAACATATTGATAATTATTGCATTGAGAGTATGCCAGCAAGGTGCACAGCAGTTATTACTGTCAGAGAAGGCGCCACGCGATATCAGAATTTAATATATTTAAGTTAAGTGAAAGGAGACAATAACAATTTTCATTATAATATTGTTAATTTCTTCCTGAAGTACCATTGTTGTAATTTTCATGTTCTTTACTAAAAAGACGTTACATTTTGTTGTTTTGGTAGTTTTTATTATAAATGCTATTGGTGTTGCCTTTAAGTGTCTTACACTGCAATATCCCTATTCATTTTTGAGTAGTTTAAGAGCTTTATTACTATGTTTTAGTATCTGTATATACGTTGATCGGCTAGAAAAAATTAAACAATTTAATTTTAACACCAGTTTTCCCCAATTCTTCTTGTGATGCAAGACGTTTTCATGCTACAGTAACATGCAATAAACATTCTAAAACATTAAAACTGGAACTAACGCTGACCCTAAAAAGTAAATATCTTCATTCGCCTACTATTATCTTTTAATGCATGTCTAAAACAACCAAGTTAGCTAATTTTTTTGATTTATATCCCTTAATGGCAGAGGTGTATCTATGTAAAATCTCGTCAACGGCTGTAGTCCGCTTAATTATCTCAATGATTCAGTTCTCATTAACAAACCTTTGCGAGAATTAACATAAAACAAACAAAATCAAAGAAGTACGTTTAACAGTGCCCGGGGCATTTAATTAACCAAATAAGGCTAGAAACACTAAGAACTGACTAGAATACGAGTAGCTCGTTTTTAACGAAGTGCTAACATTAAAGCAAACATTGAAAATTCCAGTAAAATCTTGCTGGTTACGAGCAACAGGTGAATATTTCTCTGCTACGAAAAAATGTTAAACCCTTGTACCTTTCACACAAAATTTAATTTAATAAAGGGGAATTTTATGCAGAACAGTCATTAGAATTTATTAATGTATGTTAAAACAAAACAGACCGCTTGATTGTACTGCGGAGGTACATTAGAATGAAATATCAACAAAATAAAGTCAGCGTTGGAAAATAGTAGAAAAAGAATGCAAAACAATAAAGGTATCGTATTTTACCGACTGTAAAAAATATATAGTGTGGAACAGCCAAATGGAATAAATTCAGTATCTCAGTTATGACAGTTATTGTGCATATTTTTAAAAAACCCCGAGACGTCAGTTTTAGATTATGAAATGACATCGTGCAACGTAAAAACGTCATCCCTAAATTCAACCCCCCCCC
>JABXWE010003214.1:0-34052 GCA_014611495.1 Limonius californicus | reverse complement strand
AAAAATTAACAATCGCAGGTCTATAAAACTTAGTTAAAAACTTAAAAAAATATTTCCTTTCCACTATAACTTATTTATAACAAAAATAATCATATTTATATTTTTTTAAATTTCGATTTTTATTTGAACGTAATTTTTTTAAATTTCGATTTTTATTTGAACGTAATTTTTTTAAATATGAAATCGCTGTTCTAAAGCACGTTTGGAAACCAACTTTCCATACTAACGCCAAAGAACGTACAATCTTCTATGATGCATTTACCCTCTGTATACCTTGTGGCGGCAACCCTGTTAAACCGAATGACAATAATACAACTGTTAGGTAGAATTTCTTTAATCCCTCCTTTCTTTAAGTATGCCTTGAGGCATTCTTGCAGTTTTAAATTACTATTTTCATAAAAATTTAGGTATGCAACCAACATTACAATGAATACACTGAAACCTATGCCTTTGAATCTCTTTAACCTTATATGCTCTTTGCTTACAGTAACTTGAAAAATTCATATCGGCCAAAAAATGGAATTAAATCGTGAACATTTTCGTGCGATTATTTTTTACAACTTTCGACGTGGATTAACTCAACAGCAGTGCATCAATGAACTTAATTCGATTTTTGAACATGTATTGTAATTATTTTATTTTTTTATTTTACTTTAGTAAAATAATTTAATTTGTAACTATTAAAGTGGCTTTTCTCTAATCTTTAATTTTTATTCTACGTTTTTCTTTTCCTTTCATTTTAACAAATTTATTCCATTTATTTGAAACTTTCTCAAATATCTGGAAGACTTTCCTCTTCAGCATGCCACTTTTTTTGCAGTGCCATACGCAGAAAAATGACCTCTATCCGAATACGTCAAAAAACATAGGAGTTGCCATTTAAAAAAAGATGATGACGTCATCACTCAAAAACAAATGACGGTCAGAAATTGAATTTGCTATAAAAATGTGTGCTTTTATCAAATAAAATTGACGTGTCCGAGGATATTTGCAAAAAACTAATCGTTTCCAGTAAAATGAATTTATTCCATACTTTTCATACGCACTGTATACATTTCTGTAGACAGAAAGTACATGTTAACAACCTTTTCAAAATACTCTATTTAGTATAGAATTTTAAAAAGTCAAAATCAAACAAGAGATGTCCTCATTAATCGCATCGCCATAATTAATAACTATATTTTAGTATATTTTAATCAATAATATGAATTGGTATTATAGTAGTCGGCTAATGAGGGACCATAGGTGGGGTGGGGTGCGCTGAGATAAGGGGATTTCACTTCTTAAAAGGAAACGTAATAGTAGTGAATACTTAAGGAAATCCTTTAGCCACTTACATAAAATGAAATGAAACTAACCAAATGAATTTACATGTATAACAACCAGTTATTTGTAAGGAAAGAGCGAAAATTGCAAAAGGTCGTTTTTTACCAGCAACCTTTACCCAAGCCTTTTCTAATTTATAAATACAAAACTAAAGAATGTTTTTAGGTATGAAGACTCATTCTTGAAATATTTTAATGTTAGTAAATTTTTATAGCCCCGGGTTGCGCACATTCGTCGCCCGTTCACGTCTGGGTCAGATTCCATCCATTTTTCACACTCAACTGTACACTTTTCTTGACTGGGTATTAAGCTTGGATTATTAACTTTCCAAAACAAGGAAATTTATCAATGTTAACAATAATAATAAAAGTTAGCTGCAAATTTCTGGGAATTACTCATGTTTGATGAACTATTTAAGAGAATTTAAACTTTAGGGCTCAGAGCTGACAATTCAACTCACAATTCATATACAAATCTAAAGCAGCAATCGAATCAATCTGCTTATTCAAGCAAAGCGTCTACTTATATGAATCCTTCCTACACCAAACACCAAATAGTAGTTCAAAAATTCATAAATTTAATCAACAGAAACCTATCTACTTGCTTAAACTGACACAAATACGAAAATTATTACCATCATCGAAAGTGTAGACACAAGCCAAGACAGTAGGTACTCGAAGTCCGATGAATTATATAATTAATGGCAATTTGGTGCAACAGAGGAACTTCCAGTATAACCATGCTGCTTCCTTCACACACCCTTTGTATATTATTGTAGAACCGCTCATATTTCTATTATGTTGCAGTGAATTGTATAGAAACTTGCGAGAAGCCCTGGAACATTCCATTATTATAATTGTCACATGTTTACAAGGTCATGGCAGTAAATAAAGTTATGTTAACCTTACATTTGGAATTAAGCAAATGATAATTGAATTTCACATCGATCTAATACATTATAAAAGCTCAATATCTTGTATATTTTATTAAAACTACAACATACAACTACTAAAATCTCAAAACTCCAAAATTCATAGCTTTACAAGCCATGACCAAAAGTATAAGTATTGATCAGTTGCAATCACATTACTAAGTTGTTAAACATATTTAAAGTGCTTTACAACTTACCGCTACAAGCTTTGCGTTTGACAAAAACAGTTCGCTTAAAACAGCCCAAATAAAATAAAGAAGTAAAGAACGAAAACCAAGGTGAGGCCTTCTTTGTTCGACGAAGCCTAGCACCGGAAACAAGCGAAGAACCGCGAAGAGCTACGAACACGATTGGTCGATAAATAGACAATTCTTCGTTTTACATTTAATATTATTATACAGGATGTTACAGAAATGATGGAAAGCCTATAGTACTATATAGTACCGAAACCATAATCTACAGTTGGTTATGTACTGATACCATCCTAGTAAAAGAGCAAATTTATGAAACAATGACTGATAACTGTAGCCTTTATTTTGTAAAAGTGAGTACAAAAAGTAATTAGGAGTACATGCTTCAAAATTCATTAACTATCATCACTGTTGTTGTTCTCATCGTTTATATTGAAAATTCAATTAAGGTACAATTATAATGGTTTTTACAATAGAACACAAAACATTTATGATTGAATCATATTTTCGAAATGGTGGTCGAAAGAACGGCGAATGGATTTACAATGCGGTGCCATGTTTAGAGGAATTTCGGCAACAATTTCCAGATATTGCTGTCCTTGAAGGAGATTTTTACGAGCTGGAAGGCCAAGAGTTCGTACTCAAAATACAGTTGATGATGTTCGTTAACGTTTGAACGAGCAACCCACTACATCACTACGTACACTTTGGCAAGAGACTGGTTTATCATTAGTAGAGCGCGGAAAATATGCAATGAAAATTTGAAAAATATACGCATATATATGCACTGTCTCTAGCGAAAATATGCAAATTTATAAAAAATATAACCAAATATATGCAAGATATGCAACTACTTTTGCCTTCTGGAAAGAAAACAGATAGAAAATCTTGAAATTAAGAATATTTATTAGATTAATTAAATACAATTAGATACATTAAAAAAATAATCTTACACTATTATGGTTATTACTAGTAAGCTAATTACAATTAATTATTAATAAAAACTTTCATATTAATCAGACATATTATTAAAACAATTGATAATCAAATGTTTTTCAAAATTCTCCAACAAAAATGATTAACACTATCATATCACTAAACATATATTTATATATAGAAAAACTTCTTTCTACATTGACAGATGTAATTGGAGCATTTTTCAGTTTTGTAACTATATGTGGACTTAACACTAATTCTGCGACTTCTCCTCGTAAAAGTTTTGCAACATCATTTAAAATACCGTATCCAGAATTCTTTTTGAGTACATTACTTAATTTTTCGTAAACTGTATTTCCAACTTTTCCCTTAACTTTTGAACATAAATGTTCAAAATTATTAATTATTTCTGTAGATTCAGCTAATGACATTGAACGTTTCTCTAAATCTGAAATAGTTTTAGGCACAAAACTATAATTGCTTTTTAAATAAACAAGTTGGCAAGGCAACTCCCGAGATTCCAACAATTTTTTTGACTGTGAAATAGCTTGGCTACTATCAGTCAAGTTTAAAACGACTTCTTTAATTTTTTCATAATTTTCTGCATAAAAAAAGTGCCGCTTCAAGTCATGTACCCCACCTGGTAATTACAGGTTGTGGAGGCAATGGAGTATTGGGAAGTCTCTCCTTATAAAATTGAATTCTTAAAGGGGCCTTGAGGAAAATCTTTTTTATGTTACTAATTAAATCATTGATTAAAGGAAACTGATCCCTGATCATTTCAGCGACCCTATTAATTCCATGCGCTAAGCAAGTAGTATGAACTAAATTACTATACAATATTTTCAAATTATGCCCCGATTAACAAATTTTTTTCTGAAGGAACACACTCGGGAAAAAAGAAATTGGATAATCCGTCGTTCACAAATCTAGTTATGGACAAATTATTTGTTTGGTGAAGTTGTTTTGAAGCTATTTAATATGATTTGTACAGGACGTCTTCATGCAGAACACCAATTAGCAAATGCGCAATATATCTACCGCAATTATCGGTGGTTTCATTTACTGCAAAATATATATAATTGTTGCCAATTATTTATCTAATTTCTGAAATCGTATTCGAATAAACACGTTCAACAACACTTTTTCTTAAGGTGCTTTCTTCAGGTATGTTGTATTTAATATACTTTTGAAAAAAGATTCTGAGGTTTTCATTATTCAGTTTCCTAAGTGGAATATTAGTTGCTATTAGAGTTTTACACAAGTCGTCATAGAAGGTTTCTTGTTCGATATTCCTGGAACTTGTAGTCACGGATTGTCGTAATGTTTGCTGGGATTTGGAAGATTTTCTTAGTTTGTCACACTTGAAAATATGTGCAGGAGTTTTTGCATGTTGATCAATCAAAAACTTCTTGTCGCTCGATACCTGCTCAAAAATATTTATATTAATGTAATTCAAAAATAATTTTCTAGTTCACCACAAAAACAGAAAATTAGGGGAGGAAGAAATGCCGAAATACTTTTTAATCAATTTTAAAATTTAATGTTATACCCCTAAAATTTCTAAGATTTAAATGGATAACTGTATGCCTGAATAATTGTCTACTTACTGGTTTACTGCACGCACGGCAGAACACCTTATCTCCATCCAGTACCAATTCAGGATAGGATTTGATCCAATTTCTAACTCTAGACATTGTGTGCCGATTTAAAACTGAACAAACCTGTTGCACTTTTACACTTCACAAAGATGCACTTGCGGTAGTCAAACAGATAATGAACAGAAAATGTAAATTTTTGGGGTTTGAAGTAGGCACAAGCCACGTAATAATCCTTACCTGGCCGTTAAAGATTTAACTCACAAACAATCATTAAGGAATTCCCAGAACCGCTTCTTGAGGATTAGAAAGTTTTTATTCCTATGGAATTTTTTAAAACCAAGAAACCTTTGAAGTATAAATTTGCTATATGAATATGATTCCTAAAAAAAATCTCAGGAGGCATAAATATGTAAGGATATGCAACTTTTACCAAAATATGCAACAAAAGCCCAAGTATGCAAAATATGCAATATAAAATTAGTGTCAATGGGTTCGTAATTGTGCAAATCATAAAGATTTGAAGACGAAATTAAATATGCTAAAAATAAAGAATTTTTCATTTTTCATATAATCCGCACTCTAATCATTAGGAACTTGCCATACTATTGTCAAAAAAGATTTAATGCTGTTCCCATAAAAATTCTTGCTTTACATGAGTTGCTGCGGGCAGATCACAATAGGAGAATTTTGTATTGTCAGAGGTTCCAACAAAATTTATGAACAACGACGAATTGCTAAATTTAACGTTTTTTTCTGACGAGGCCTGGTTCACCCTTTCGGGGGTATATAAACTCATAAAATATGAGGTTATAGAGTGCTGCAAATCCGCAAACTTTTCGCGAATCTTCCCTTCACCCGTTACAAGTTGATGTATGGATTGCTGTGTCTCGAAGACGTATTATCGAACCCATATTTTTCCACGAAACTGTTACTGCTCAGAGATACCGAAATATTGTAGCTGAATTTCTTAATCAGCTTCATGAGGATAAGCTCCAGCAAGGCTACTTCCAGGATGGCGCGACGGCCCACACCTTCGTGAATTTTTTGACGATCGAATAATTAGTTTAGGTTCAAATCCAAAATTTCCACCTAGATCACCAGGCTTGGCTATTTTAGATTACTTTATATTCCCTTATCTGAAAAATAATGTATACAAGACCTCTATTAACAATATCGAGGAACTGCAAAACACAATTACGGAACAGTGTGCCAGTATAACTCCTCAAATTCTTATAAATGCTTTTAATAGTATGAAAAGACGAGTAAATTTGTGTCTGCAGGAAAACGGTGTACATTTTGAACAGCTTCTTTAGTTTTTTAAGTTTATTTTTCTGTACCAACTTTTATTGGAGCCGATTCATTCTTAAAGACCCAACTGCCAACTGTTGCTTTATTTCGGGATCATAGCAGGATACCCACGTTTCATTGCCTGTAATGATGTTGTATACCAACTGAGACGATCCATTGTCAAAGCGATTCAGTGTAGATCTGCACCATGCCACACGGTTTTTTTTTTTACTGGAGTCAAATTGTGGGGAATCCAACGGGCACAAAGCTTACGTACCATCAAATGTTTGTGTAAAATGGTCTCAACTGCTTTGATACCAATCTTTAAAGTTGCTTGAATACTCCTGGAAGTAACATGACGGTCCTCTTCAATCATGTTTCGTACAAGACTAATATTCCTTTCAGTAACTGCCGTTCTTGGCTTAGGAGCTCGAAAGTTGTAATTTAAGGAAAATCGGCCACGTTAAAATTCATTGTACATACAGAGTTATTAAAAAGCAACGAAAATGATAATGTATGTCTTGCATTTCGAGATTTTCTTCAAGAAGTTCAATAGGCAAGGGTTGTGTTGCGTCACAGCTACCTGCATCCGCATATTTATTTGTAACTAGGTACTTATTCATCTGCTCTATAGTATTTTTAAATAGTAATTGTGGTAAAAGGCATAAGCATGTACATCTTGTTGGGAGCCAAATGCAAGCGCAGATAGGAAACCCATTCTTCTACGCTTGTACGCAAGCGCAGCTAGTTTTGCATAATATGCATTCCTGTACCAATCGTTGCAGTGTGCAGCCAGCATTTTTATAATAAAACATACAAAACCAATACCAAGTATTTCATTAATGGTAGATAGTGCTAAAGCAATCGCGTATAGTTAATACGCAACAGGTTGCATTATTATATACATACGTCATTTCTCGAGCATTGAGCACATACCACTATGCTCCGTCGACAACATGATAATAATTTTTGGTCTCTCTAAGTATTTGTATTAAATTTTCGTTAATGAAACGATGATCAATATTGCTTATTATCTGTCTAATTGCTGGGCAATATTTAAGATTTATGAATTCCACTTCTATTACAATTGCCATAGTAGATTTTACAGCATACTATATTATCATTGTATGTTTCATACACCCACATGATTGTTCCACGAAATGGTGATAAAGTAAATTTTCTGATATCCTATAAAATATAGTTTGTAACCTTCTAATTTAGGTTATTATGGTATTTAATATTAGGCGGCCGTGAAAATTTGGTTTAATGACTGATCTCACAGTTAAATTAGAACAACCTCCTTATTATAGGGATGCGTTATAGAGAACCTAATTGGTATTCCACAAGTACGTACTACTTTCACAACAAATTAGAAGGAATTGAATTAGCAAATCTATGTAATGTAATTGTTGGTATTTTAAGAGTAACCCATTCTAACTAAAAATTTAAGTACATAAATAGTACAAATTAGAACAATTAGAATCGTTACGTATTGGGATTTTACGGTATTGCATTACACATTGATTGTGTGTGAATTGTTTCTTTATCCTGTATGTCCACATTATGTGTCATCAATTGCCACCATTGCCATTTACACCTATGTATGTATGTTACTAAAATTCAAGAAATAAATTAGGCGCGTTTAGGAAATATGTACCTAATAGTATATTAAAACATGAGTTACAGAAGGCAGCATATTCAAGCACGAATCCGAAATTCGGATACGAGCCGCGTAGCGGCGATTGTCCGAACGGAGGAGGGCTTGAATGGCCTTCTGTAACGAGTTTTTTTATACTATTTTCTCTGTTTCGGCTTCCATTTACATTATTTATTTAAATTTTTTATAAATATAGTTGACAATTTCTAGGAAACTTGTGGTAGAATATAGTTAGGTTGGCAGCAATTATTTGTGTTTGTCAGTTGTGAAAATTCACCGTTTCAAAGTTTATTTAACACGAAATCGACATTATAGTTTATAAAATATATCAATTTAAATTCCGCAGGCCACGATAATACTCAAATCTGATAAAGTCTTTCAACAGGGAACAAACACTTAATGTCAGACCGTAGGCATACCAATCGCTGACAACAAAATGTCACTCAAAATCGTTTAAGAATGAACTCCATTCTAGTCTTAAAAGTAGTGCGAGAATAATGTCATTCTAATGCCGAAACAGAGAAGTTTTTATAAGTCTTTAAACAGATATACATTAAAAAAGAGGGCGCGGCTGCATAGAATATGCCTGCGATTTCTACGTATCAATAGGCTGAACTTCCTAGTAGGTAAACAAAAACTATCAAAAGTTTTACTGTTCCGTTATATTTAAACAGCGGAAGTTAATATTACTTCCAGTTATACCGGTAGTGCTACAACCTCTTATAAGTGACCTCTTCTGGTATTATTGGGACCTTAGATAAACATGCGAAACACCTTGCAAATGCATTACATAATGCTGCAGTAGTATTAGCTTAGTAATAAGCTAATACTTTAGTTATGTAAAAACAAGGTACTGCAGCAACAATGTTTCTTTGTGTGATACAGTTCAAAGCATGGCACAATACAAATCCGTACTTCACAGTTTTGGCAAATGTAAACAGAATTCGTTGATTTTGGTCTTAGAACAGATAACACATCTGCTTTGGGCACTTGCACTTTTCTTTCCTGACGACGGTCTCCCTATCAACCCTGTCTTCAGCATGTCTTCCTCCTGTTCCGCAAGGAAGTCTTGCCACACGATGTGCCTCCAGTATCTGTCTGCTGAGTTCCATTTTAATATTTGCTAACGAAATTGTTGTATCATGGGTGTGTTGATACACTACATGGGAGTTTAGCAACACCATATCCATAATATGGGAAAAACAGTTTTTGTACCACTTTGTGGTTCTTCTTACACATTCAACGGCACTCAAACGGCATATCAATTTTGTCAACAGCACTCATGAATTTGTTGTATTGCGTTATACATTCCGGTTTCATAATACTTCTGCCGGTTTTGTGATCGTTTTCCCCTGTTGAAGGCATGTTGTTATCGTGTGCCGTCGTCAACATATACAGTATACACCTCTCTTTTATCGCACCAGTTCAACGTCAAATGTTTATTACGAAGGCTGTTCTCTTTCGGCTGGGCCTATCTAGCAGGCTGTGATATTTTGAAACAAATTTTTTTTGTAAAAACCTTGGCCCTTGTTTGGTTGCATGGCTTCCAACTTCTTTCGAATTAAAGCTTTCGCTACGATACTACAAGACTTATACAATACATTTCCGGAGCAGAGGTAAAGTTTTTTATTTATATTTTAGAGATCGTTGACTTATTTATGTAGGAGGCCAGTATAACTATTTATTTGAGTTACTGGTCTAGTACAAAATGGCCAGATTTATACTTTATTTTAAAAAAGCTTTATAGTGCCAACTTGTGACATCATAGTCAAATTTTGCGTGAAATTTTAACGCAGTCATTTACAAGTTTAATTATAGTAAAAGTTGTAAAATATACTTGAAGGTTTTTAAAATACATGACTTTAAAGTAATCGTTTCCCCACGAAACCATGGCATTGAATAAAGAGTATTATCGAGCTGTGATGTTTTGAGGAAGTCAATCGAGTGTTTGGTGACAAGTCGTGTTCCTTACTTACCTTAAAGTGGTGTTACAATGAATTTTAACGTGATCGATTTTCCTTAAATGACAACTTTCGAGCTCCTAAGCCAAAAACGGCAGTTACCGAAAGGAATATTAGCCTTGTACGAAACATGATTGAAGAGGACCGTCATGTTACTTCCAGGGGTATTCAAGCAACTTTAAAGATTGGTGTGAAAGCAATTGAGACCATTTTACACAAACATTTGATGGTACGTAAGCTTTGTGCCCGTTGGATTACCCACAATTTGACTCCAGTTCAAAAAAAAACCGTGTGGCATGGTGCAGATCTACACTGAATCGCTTTGACAATGGATCGTCTCAGTTGGTATACAACATCATTACAGGTAATGAAACGTGGCTATACTGCTATGATCCCGAAATAAAGCAACAGTCGGCAGTTGGGTCTTTGAGAACGAATCGGCTCCAATAAAAGTTGTTCGTGAAAAAAGCCGAAACAAAAAGATGGTCGCCACATTTTTTGGAATTACTGGACATGTTTCCACTGTAGCACGGGAGGATTGTCGTACTGTTAACGTTGAATGGTTCGCTACAGTTTGTTTGACCCAAGTTCTCCAAAATGTTTGCGAAAAACGTCCAAGAGAAAGGATCATCTTGCATCAACACAACGCTCGGGCAATATTGTTGTTCCATTAGACACTCCTGAAGTATTTTTTAGTAGGTTTGAAAAATTTGACGCCCATTGTGGAATCCTCCCTCAGATAAAAGTGCGATTGTTTCATTGCGTATGGTAATGTTTCCTCTAATGAATTTCTACTGGTTAGTAAATCGTGGATGAGGAACATCAACAAAAATTCTTTCAATATTTTCGAATGTCACAACACAAATTCTATGAGCTCTTAGTTATCATTCGTCCTCACTTACAGCACCAAAACACAGGATTTCGCAGGGCAGTGTCATCTGTCGAAAGACTTGCAGTATGTTGACAACAAAAAGCTAGTAATATAAAAAACATTTATTGAGGTTCACTTCCATAAAGAATAGGTGCGGGTATGTTTAAGATAAGTAAATACAGGTTAATTGTTGATAACAAAAAGCTAACAATACGAAAAATATTTATTGAGGTTCACTTTCATAAAGAATAGGTGCAATCTGGGTTGAACTGCTGGGAACAGGTTGATATGGTGTATTTTCCAGTTGACTGTTCTGCTGTTCCGAATATCCCATTGCTGAAGAAAAGTGGCAGCTATAGCTACGGTGGTACGGAGCTTCTTCTTGAAATTGACTACGTTGCGGTTGGCGGTAGGGTAGAAAGGTTGTATAAGGTGCGGAGTTCCGGTTGTTACTCTGAGGAAGGTTAGCCTGAGGAGCAGATGGACGTTGTGATGGGGTGGTACATGATAGAGCTTGTCGTTCCAATTCAGTGACTATTGCAAACATTTTCTGTTTTGCCTCAATTTGCAGGGAATGTGCAAAACCTCTAACATTAAGTTCATGGACCGAAAAAATGTCGACAATTGGTCTTCGCGTTTCGCTGGAGTTGTTTTGTCTGAATATGACTGTAGTACTTCAGCAGCACGGACAGGCATGTTCTGAGGCTTTTTCCCGACTGATGACGTACCACTGGATACACTTCCTCGCAATGACTGTCCAGATGCAGCTGGGGACGGAGGAGGTGGTGATGTTACCGGAGAACTTAATGTTTCCCTAGTTTCAGTTGTCCCCTCTTCATCCTCGTTGTTATCGCTTTCTGATGGGCTATCAAAGTTAGTTCATTGTGACCGTTCCTCAAAACAGAAACGAAGAAACTCCATCTGCTTCTCGAACCTATACGGTTTATTTTTTCCCAGTTTGTCCGGTGGCAGTTTTCCTTTTGTTCAAACTTCGCATTCATCGCCTGAAAGGAAAACATTTCTTAATTTTGCAACTACGGTGGTTTTTTATTATAACATGTACGAACAACAGCGTTTGTTATAGTGATGTGCGAAACTGATAATATTTATTGGTTCTTCTTCTTTCATTTTCAGGTTCCTTGCAACTGGAGACACTTTTAAGACAATAGCATCCAGCTACCGTCTAGGGGAATCCACTGTACGGAAAATAGTGTACTCTACTTGTAGAGCTATCTGGCAAGAGTTAATGGCAATTGTAATGCCGGAACTTTCAAAAGAACAATGGGAAAATATTGAAAAGGATTTCAGAATATGTTGGAACTATTCTAATTGCTGCGGCGCTATTGATGGTAAACACGTCGTGACAGACAAACCTCCAAATCTGGATCGCTATTTTTCAACTACAAGAGTGTGAGACAGTCAGTATGGTCTTGATGACATTGGTTGATGCTGATTATAGGTTTATCAACATTAGTGTAGGTGGTTATGGAAAAGACAGAGATACTGGTATATTTGCGAATTCCGCTCTAGAGAAAAAGATAGCAACCGGGAAAGTAAATTTTGTACTGAGCCCGCACCACATGTTATTATTGGAGATGAAGGATTCCCTCTCCAAGAACACCTTATGTGGCCTTACCCCCGGAAGCAAGTGAGATCCAGCTTCACAAAACAAGTGTATAATTATCGGCATAGCAGAGCTAGAAGAATCGTGGAGAATTGTTTTGGCATTTTGGACAAAAGATTCCTACTGTATCAAAGAAAATTACAAATTTTCCCAGAACACATGGATATTGTGGTGGGCGCCACATTGCTGTATCCACAACTTTTTGCGCACTGATACTTCTCACTGGAGTTCAGAGGAGGAGGAGACCACCACACGGACCATGCCAAGTCTACAAGACATTAATAGAACCGGAGGAAATTCTACCACTAAAGCTATGGAAATTAGAGGCAAGTTTACAGAGTATTTTATGTACGAGAATGGAGCTCTACCTTGGTAAATAGACATGGTGAGAAGAGGATGCCACGAGTAATAACATACAATCAAATAGCACGCTGTAGAAAAAAAGAATTAAGATTTGCATATTCACGTGTTTTCTCCACGAAGTTATTCTTGGCTATCTCCTCCCATATTGTATCATTTCTTTCCTGGTCTCTATAATATGCATGGCTCGTACCCACAGCTCTGGATACTTTTGTACCTCTAGAATAAGTTTTTCTTCATTCATATTATAAGCACTAAGCAGAGTCCAGCGAAGTTGCACGAACCACTCCATTTGCAGGTTCCTGCAGGTGCTGGTGCGCACATTAGGCCGGTCCAGCACGGCCAGACATGGAACTGCTGGTCAGAATTGTACCCCGACCGACATGGCATGCTCTGACGGTCTTTGCTAGTGACGGTATGTGCTGGTGCTGGTCTACTGTGCGCTACTACGTTAAATATCATACATAGGTACCTTCACGAGCAGGCTCTTCTGGTCCGTGCAGGTATAGTGTGTGCGATCTTTTAGTCTTGATCCCGTTGATTTCATATGACCTAATTTTAAATATTCATATATAAACTTGATGTACTCTATTTGTAGGTAGGTATTCACTTCGACTTAACTTTCATTCCAATATAAGAAATCTTCTTAAAGCCATTTTCCTTGTCTTGCCTAATTGTTGCAGTTGTTCATTTTTCATTACCAATTTTACATTAAATCGACCACTTACCTTCCACGTAAATGTATTTATAAAGTGACTTTCACAGGCGTTTTCTTCCGCAGTGAAAACGCGGTTCAATGGAATTTCTTCGATTTTCCATAATTTTTCTAGTTTCTTCGCATGTTTTGCCAACTGCTAAATTACATGATACCGGACGACAGATAGATTGTCTTGTTGTTAGTTTTCCAACTACTAGATCTTTACTGAGTCGTCTGAAAATATGGTTGATCGACACTCATTTTAATGTGGCCTACGCATAATAAACTTCAAAACAGTTCTGCGCCTATTAGCATTTGTATTTCATTTGATTTGTGAAATTCAGGATCCTCTAAACAAATTTTTTCGGAATTGAAATTTAAGATGATGGGAGTGATACAATTGGTAAATTATCCATAATTTTGTAAAGAACGAAGCAACGTGTTTTTTTAAATTACTATGGTATAATTTAATCATTATTTCTACCGCCTTAGTTATATGTGCCGCCACTTGATTGTTTTCGATGATGGGAGTGTTGATTTTCATTATTAGAACGCCTAATTTTTGAATAAGGTTTGCCACTATGAAATGGGATTGAGATCCGAA
Source organism: Limonius californicus (assembly GCA_014611495.1). Lineage (NCBI taxonomy): Eukaryota > Metazoa > Arthropoda > Insecta > Coleoptera > Elateridae > Limonius > Limonius californicus. Next base: position 20,006 of record JABXWE010003214.1, on the reverse strand, counting down.
GTCCAGTAACACCCGACATTCGTGGCTATTTCCGCTGATATCAAAAATTCGCAGTACAGCCCTAGATAACATAATTTGAGCTACTTCGTTTAGTTGGTAGATGAGTAACAAGCACTACTGGTTCTTTTGTTGGAATTGTTTCAACTACCCGATTAGTAGACGCAACATTATCTGCGAAAGGGGAATTATTTATAGGTATATCGACAGCCTTTCCGTCCCACTGCGGGGCATTGGTCTCTTCTCTGCCACGTGTTTCTCCTCAGCGCTAAGGTAGAAACACGGGGGACCTACAGTTTAAAGTCGAATCCGAACAACAGAAATTCCAGAGAAGGTTTTTAGTTATCCCACGGTTGCAAGCCGAATTGGGAAATTGTGTGTTGTGGGTTGCAGACAAGATTTTTATAAATCTGCATAGTTCTGCTTAGGATTCGAACCCAAGCCAGAATCGACGTTTTATTCAGAAAGTGAGCACTCTACCAACTGAGCTACCACCACACCATTATTTATAGTGCAATAAATGAATTTTGATGTAAGAAGGTATGATGTCTTCTCCTGCAATTTTTACAGTTCTAAGCTCGACATTCGTAGGCTTGATGATTAGAAGATCGCAAACAATTCATACATACCCGGTACAATCTTTTCACGTCAAGTTCTTTTTGCACCGACTTTTTTCCGAAAGTTTCACAGTTTGATAGGTAATGATTTGCTTTACAGCACAGGCAGGCTATATTTTGTACAAGCACGTGTGACATCAACCTGTTGAATCGTGGTTGATTGTTGTATTGCTGTGTAACTTGCGGTACTTTGGCCCTTTTCGCGACTGAATCTAAAGTTTCACATTTGTTTTCTGAAAAATCGGCAAATCTGTTTCTCTCAAAGTGCGTTCCCCTTCCGTATTAGTATTATGATCCATTTTAGTTGTTATTAGATGAATAATTAGGTCATCCAAGTAGGTCTCGAAAGTGATTTTAAAGCATATGCTTTACCACGCCTTCGAGCAGTTGCCGCAGATTCGAGTTGTTTACTTTAAACACAATCGGAAGTTCGAAAATTGCTTTAATAATATCCTTGACTATCAATCGCTTGTTGTCGTAGCGCCTTTTTAGCATGTCCCATACAACATCATAATTACTAAGTATATGTAATTTCTAAAGATTGAATTACATTTGCAGCTTCGCCTTTTAATGACCCCATCAGGTAGTATAAGTTCTCAACTTCCGAAATCTTGTCATTGTTGTGCACTAATGATCGAAATAATTGAAAAAAGCTGCACCACTGATCGTACGCTCTCGAAAACGATGGCAAATTTGATTTCGGTAAGCGAACCTGTGCTTGCGAATGTTGACTAGAAGAACTTGTACCTGATGGTTACTACTGATTTTAACTTACATGCTAAGTTTCATATGAAATGCACCACCCATTAAAAATAAAGCTAACTGTTTGAAAATTTGCTAAAATAATGTTTTATTATTGCGTATGAAATGATCACTATTTCCATTAAAAAACCAAGTGGTTGTGGTGTTCGTCTACTGGCTCTCATCAACTTGTTGCTTAGAAACAAAACAATATCTAGTAAACATTAATTAGTTGTTTCGAAATTTTGTTACATTTTCTTATAGATTTAATGTTTTAAAATGCCTCCACTAAGACAACGTAGAAATTTTAACCACATTTCAGATTTCAGATAGAGGTGGAATTATCGAAATGAAAGAAGCTGGACTTTGTTTTCGTGAAATTGGGCAAATCGGGACCACACTAAAGTTGCACGAATATAGTCTGCTTGGTTAGAAGAAGGCAGTCAGCGACGTCGTCCAGCGGGGAGATCTCCACGTAGCAGAAATGTTGGTGAAGATCGACTTCTTTGAAGAATGGCTATACGAGACCGCTTTCAAACAACAAGGTCTGTTGCTATAGACTGCATGCGAGCTCTTCACCGCCGCGTGTCAATGGCAACAATGTACAGAAGAATCTCTTCTTTTGGATTGCGATCCTATCGTCCATTCCAACGGCTCCCTTTAACTGCACATCACAATCACAATCAATATTGTTTGTGGGCAAATGACGGCCGTAGGAAGGTACGTTGATATCGAGGAGAAAGACGAAATCTAGAGTTTGTTGAAAGACACCATACAGTTTTAACATCTGGAGTTGCGGTTTGGGGTGCGATTTGTTTCGGTAAAAGATCACCTCTTGTGTTCGTCCCAGGCACTTTAAACGCTCATCGCTATATTCATAATGGCCTGGAACCGGTGTTAGTCCCATTCATGCAGACGTTACCAAACGGTATTTTCCAACAGGATAACGCACGTCCACACACTGCAAACATTACCAGAACGTACCTCCAACAAGCACAATTGCAAATGTTGCCTGCACGATCATCGGACTTATCGCCGATTGAACATCTTTGGGACATGATGGGCCGGCGACTAAGCTTATTGCCGAAAGCTCCTAACAACTTAGACGAGCTGAGACACCAACTTGAGGTTATATGGAACGAGATACCCCAGGAGAATATAGACCACTTGATAGAAAGCATGCCACGACGAGTAAATGCTTGCATTGCTGTTCATGGCGATGCTACACATTATTAATTTTGTTTTCGTTGTTGTTATTGTTTTCTTATAAATGCAAATCTTTTTTTATGAAAACCTAATCATTTCATACGCAATAATGAACCATTATTTTAGCAAAGTTTCAAACCAGTAGCTTTATTTTTAATGGGTGGTGCATTTCATATGAAACGAAGTGTATTTGGATATTAATTCTTCTACAACACTTAGAAGAGTGTAATAAGTTTCCTCAAAATTCGCTCTTTCTTCATCATGATTTGCCGCTTCATCCAACATTTGTATTTGGGTTTGTATGTCATCAAATTGCTGCCACGCTTGTTCACTTTTCGATTTTCTTCCTTTTACTTCACTTATTACAAAATTTTCTGCCGTTTCCCCGTTTGATTTTTAACAGTTTTATTGTTTCTGCCAATATTTTAATTTAATAAGTATAACATTATGGAAATTTATGGATTTGGCCACTAAGTAACTGAAGACTTACCCAAATCCTCCGCTGAAATTCTAAGTCGACGACGCTCCTCTTCTGAATTGTAGATTCCATGATTGATGTTCGCTATTTCCCGCTGATTCGCCGACTAATCCGGCTCTCGAGGGACCAATGTTTGATAGTGCCCGCTTTTAAACACTTCAACTAATTTTTTAAAATAAAACAACGAACGTTAGTTTATCAAATAATGTATTTACAAATTGTACCCTAGAAGCAACGAGCGCGTTGCTACTCGCCCTGACAGAAGGTCTAAAAAAACTGATCTTTTGCCACTGTTTTTGAAGTGGGCCCTTCAGGGCGGAAGTCGCAAATCATCGAAACGGACAGCAGTTCTCTAAATACACCAGATGTTTTCGACTTCTACAAATCTTTGAAACAAATTTACACATAGACGTAAAAACATTCAACATTCTCAAACAAAGGGATTTGGCCTGCAGGGCGGATGGTCAGCTCGCGTATCCTTGCATCACCCATTAGGCAACCGCTTTATTACTCCTTTTTCATTCGAACGCAGGTCCCTTTTTATAACTTTTACTACATTGGAAACGTTTCATTTATTTCTTACGGTTTGATTCCATACCTTATGTAGCTGTTTGTTCCCGATTATTGCTCATATTATCTTTATTTCAGCGGTTCGAAGCAGCTGCTTTCTATGGGGCGTTTCAGGCTCCGTTTATGAATGTTTCTCTCACTACTGTCTTGTAAATTTTACTTTAGTTTTTAGAATTAATTAATTAGGTATACACTTTGTGTTACGATCTTCGGGATTATTCTTCCGAGGAGCAACATTAGTCATTCTCCAGCTTTATGAAACTTTATTCTTCGTACGGTAAACAAAAGTTTACGTAATCGAAAGATATTTACAGAATATCATTAAATTCTACCATTTTTTTCATTATTCAAAAGAGGATACCTATGCGTACATAAACTAAATTACTACCAACTCCCACGGAAACGCCTAAACGCAATATTCCCCACGAAATAATAATAAAAGGTATTTCTATAGATTAATTTTAAAATATTGTAAAATCACAAGGAACTACGTGGTTATATATTATCCCGAAGCACCCATTTCGCAGCCATCGGAATGAATTAGTGCTTAATAACAGTCGATATTGAACTTGTATACTCATTACGATGTTATATAACAAATCTTATTTGAACTGGGAAAATACCTCGCAAAATAACACTGGCCGGCATATTACACTCAGTGTCAGTCTGCTTGGTGAAGCCGCATGGCGACATTGAGTTTACACATGAGTGCCCATTTAAAGTGTTGTCGGGATACCTATATAGGTGAATTTTCATGACGTGAATATTTTCTGTATATGGTAAGTTTTGCCATTTTAAAATATATTTCTGCATTGCACGTCTTGTTTTTTCGACCTTCATTGTATAGTAATTTTGTTTTCTACCCTTAAATTACTACAATGCATCAAAAATATGAAAAACCATATCTATAGGAATTATTTTCGTTTGCAATTCAACCTTAAAAAATTATAGTGTTTGGTTTTTTTAATAGGCATAATGCAGTAAAATTAATTTCACATCACAAATATAAAAATTTAGTCAAATTTTCAGGAAAATCTAGATCGTATTTACAGCTGAAGTAATGATTGAATTAAAGCTAAGATATTTAGCAAGATACAGGATACTTCGAATCATACGTGGATGATCACTTTTTTTTAGCTGGTTGGTGTAATCGGAATTTCAAAAAAGCTTTTAGTTTCGTGTCTATCATCATCAACTTAATTTTCCTTATAGATGTTATATTATATTGTCATATCAACGGAGAGATCTTTTCTTCTGATTTCGAAAATACAAATATTTGTGGCCTTATATTGTAATAAATGGAAGTTTTCCTAAAAATCTCCCTTAAGGTTATCAAGATACCTCGTTCAAACATTAATGAACCAGTTGTGAATCGGTATTTATGCTTTGTTACTACTAAGTCCTGCCAATACGTTTGTGTCTATTAAAATGATATTATTTCTATGGTCGTGCAGGAAACTAGGAAAAAATATCGAAAAAAAGATATGAAGATATGGGAAATATATACAAAGGAAAAAATTATATAGTAGGAAAACTCGACAGAGGGTGCTTCTGTGAATTTGAAAGTGCATGTAAAAGCTCATTAATGATCTTTTTATAATTTCTGGCATATTTCTGTACTATTGAATTTTTACACATATTTCCCGTTGTCATGCTATTTAACATGCATTTTGTAAAAATTTATAAAGCATTTTAGATAATCTGCAGCAACTTAATAATAACCATTGCTGATCTATTCCAAAGAAAGATGAGCTTTAAATAGCGAACCCTTAGAACCTTTCAAACGCTCTTGTGCCAAATGTGAATTACCTAACGTTTAAAGAGGCAAAAAATCTAGCTTTTAAATCGCAAATAGTTTGCTAAATCTGTATATCTTTAAGGACAAAAGCACTAAATTAAAACGTACCATCTCGTATCAAATAAGTTTAGTTCGCTGTTCTTCTACGTCCTAAATACCTCAAACATCTATTACATTTGTAAAATTCATTCAAAGATGAGCTCCTTGCAGTCTGTTAAACAAATGCGCTTCGCTACTTGTAATGGATTTTTTGCACTAAACTGCTCCTGTTCACACGAAAGTTAAAACGTCACAAGTTGTATACACTACTGTGAAATTTAAACCTAAAAAGATTCCTGTTTTAACAGCCATTAACCAGCGTGCTTATAAAATTATGGCGAATGATTCAAATAGCAGCAAAAATATTATTGTATACATATATCAGAGCATAATATAGTTTTTCATTATATAAAGGGTGTAAATTTAACAGCGACTAATAAGGCAAAATATCAGATGAGCATTAATGTTCTATGACAAAAGTTAATGCTGCTTTTCACAAAGAGGGCGAAATACCCACATACAGTTTTTTGACAACTTCGTTCGTTGCTCATAAAATACGAATTTCGTGTAATAAACATTGTATTCCTTTAGGTAATATCCTTTTTATATAGAGATTGAAAACAAGACCAGTTAAATTAACATCATTTATGACTTAGCTATTAACAAAAGTATTGCGCTTTAAGACAGTTAACAAGCAGTACGTTTCATAAAATATTTTCATTCACAACAAAATCAGCAAAAAGTACCGCAATTGACGGATCTTCTTAGAATGGTGAACGCATGGTTATTACCACAGTGTAATAGTTTTTTTTGTGTATTTATATAATTAATTTCTAAGTACGTCAAATCGAACTGCTCGGGAAACTTTCAAGGGTAAAGTAGTTAGCAAAAAAACACAGTACACTGAAGATCTTCAATATTTAATATTAAAAAAAATTATTTTTCAATAACGGTTGATATATTAATTACTAATGTTTGATAGAAAACCTAAAATTGATAGCGTATATTAGTTACTACTAGATCCAAATACAGCAATTTACCTTGCAAAGTTTTATACTTTTATAGAATAGAGATTTTTGTTGGTGTACATTTCAAAGTGTTGTTAAGAAATGTAATTTGTCCGGAATTCGCTTATTAGAGTTTTCTAACTAACTAATTTCTAGTTTTTACTTGTAGATCCATTATTTGCTTGCTAATTTTTAAATAAAATATGCTAAAGTATATTTAATTAACAGAGAAGTAATTAAATTGCGCATGCAGTACTTATGTTGTCGTTGAAAACAGCGCAGGGTAAAAATGTCACTGTTGAAAATAGCGGTGGGTAAAAATGTCGCCCTCAAAAATAGCACCGAGTAAAAATGTTGCCGTTGAAAATTGCGCTGAGTAAAAATGTTACCGCCAAGAATAGGAGCGGGAAAAATGTCGCCCTCAAAAATAGCACCGAGTAAAAATGTCATCAAAACTAGCGTCGGATAAAATTGTCGCCATTAAAAATAACATCAAGTAAAAATGTTGCCATCAAAAATAGCGCCGGGTAAAAATGTCGCCGTTGTTAATAGCGCTGGGTAAAAATGTTGCCGCCAAGAATAGGCGCGGGTAAAAATGTCGCCCTCAAAAATAGCACCGAGTAAAAACGTTCCCGTTGAAAATAGCGCTGGGTAAAAATGTTACCGCCAAAAATAGGAGCGGCAAAAATGTCGCCCACAAAAATAGCACCGAGTAAAAATGTCATCAAAATAGCGCTGGGTAAAAATGTTGCCGCCAAGAATAGGAGCGGATAAAAATGTCGCCCTCAAAAATAGCACCGAGTAAAAATGTTATCAAAACTGGCGTCGGATAAAATTGTCGCCATTAAAAATAACATCAGGAAAAATTGTTGCCATCAAAAATAGCGCCGAGTAAAAATGTTGCCGTTGAAAATAATGCTGGGTAAAAATGTTACCGCCAAAAATAGGAGCGGCAAAAATGTCGCCCTCAAAAATAGCACCGAGTAAAAATGTCATCAAAAATAGCCCTGGGTAAAAATGCCGCCGTTGTTAATAGCGCTGGGTAAAAATGTTACCGCCAAAAATAGGAGCGGCAAAAATGTCGCCCTCAAAAATAGCACCGAGTAAAAGTGTCATCAAAAATGGCGCTAGGTAAAAATGTCACCGTTGAAAATAGCGGTGGGTAAAAATGACGCCCTCAAAAATAAAGTAAGTAAGTAAAAATGTCATCAAAAATAGCACCGCGTAAAAATGTCTTCAAAATCGGCGCTGGGTAAAAATGTCATCATAAATAGCACTTAGTGAAAATGACGCCGTCGAAAATAGTACAGTACTAGAGCCTTAAATTCGAATTCTTGCTAGAGACCGATACTAGATATAATTGCAAAACTTTTAAGTCGATAAGTTGCCTGTAATATTTTGTCTTTCATATATATTTCCGTTCCTGTTTCTTTTTAGATGTTGTTTCCTTGGTTAACTATACATTATTAGTTACGACTGTTTTTAGGTACCTTCACCACTCTACTACTAGGGAAAAAAATTTGTTCCGTTAAAATAACAGTTTTTAATATTTAATTAAAACTAAATTAGTTATTGTTTTCGTTTTCGTTTCATGAATCAAAAGTACCGTTTTCAATAAAACGGAATAAACAACCGGTTGTTCTGTAAAAACGCGGTACTAACCTTGACAAGGTTCGCCTTATCTGTTTCGTTCCAATTTAGTATATCCATCGAGGCGAAAAAATCACTCGATCATAATGACAATGAATGTATTGTTTGGTAAATCAATCAGTTTTAATGCGACGGAATCGTAAATGCAAATTGAACATGTTCTTCAGTTTCTACAAACTTAGTTTGAAAAGATTTCTTGTAAAACTGCGTCAGGACGAAACTGAGCCCATGTTTTTTTTTTGTTTCAGTATTTAGTAAGAATTAAGTTTACGCTTTATTAGATTAAGTAAGGTGAAAAATGCCAGCAAGTGCAATTGGTTGCCCAATATTGGAAAGTGACAGGACTTTATTAACAGCGATCCGACTTGGTCGAGCCACCATCTCTGAATCCCTTTGTACAGGAATATAATTAAAACACATAACTGCATGACAATGACCGCCCTGTGTTAGAGCGTCCAGCTAATTCACCAGCTGAGTGTTTACAAACGTGTGCCACGTCCCTAAATCATACATACTATAATCTATTGTAGTTTTTGGAAACACGTAAGCTTTTCCCAATTAACATATTGAATTACTACACTAGTTAATTATAACCAAAAGGAGCAAACAGTCCCTTATTCATAAAACAACGACAGCTCCAGTAATCTCTCCGTCGGTTGGCTCCATAACAAAAACAGGCGATAAATTAGACGAATGCTCACATATATATCCCTTTTTACATTTCATTTACGTAATTTTCGAATAGCCATAAGCCTATGTAGAACGAAGATCTGTGTTTTGAAAACTTAGGGTCGGTCGGTTATTCAATAAATTGGAACAAATTACGTTTATTCTTTACATGAGAATACAGTACCACATTTCTTTTATATGTACTTAATCAGTTGAATAACTCAGGAAATATTGAATTAAACCCCTTGTAGGAAGAGCCTTTCTCGCCGGGACGGTCTGTGGAAGTTTTTACAAACTAACATCAATGAATACCTCAACTCTCACCGATAGCGTATGAAAATCGGTTATGTAAACTCGTTAGAGTTAATTTCTCAGGAGATTTTACAACTTCAGACATGTACACACAAGCAAGAATATATCACTACATTCCTAATGCAGTTTCTACATTTTAACTTACAGGGGTTGGGTGTCCCCCCGTGAAGACAGGGCCATCTTTAGTAGATATTGATTGAAGTACGTAATCTGTAACGGATATCAGGCAAGCGAATGTTAATCACGAGCATTGGGACACCCACATCATTGGGATCTCCAAACGACTTCCGCCAGTTGCCGTACGTGCACCACACGGAAAAGAGTGAGAGACACGCCCTTCACAGGCCACTCTGCAAAGTGCAATAAGTGCAATGCAGAGATTACTGGCTACTACGCTTGGTTAACCCAATCGAAATCCACCAGACCACCAACTTGCCAAGCATTAAGTACGTATTAACGAAATCCTGGTGGATACGCATACCCCCAGAAACCTTGGCGAGCTCACTGGCTCCCAAACATAACCACAGACCTCTGTCATAGTAACACAATAATTACAATTACTAACAGTATTAAATCATCAAAAACAAACGCAGTATCTACAGCTTGATACAACAATTACTGCAGCACATACTAAAAGCCCATATACACCACCTTATAAGTAGCAAATACATAGGTAAACTTCATTGCAGTCAACATTTAATGAACACACATAATGTCGTTCACTTATACCGAAACAGGTGAACTTTGCACCAGTCTGAGAACCCACTCCTGCTTACCGACTACCCTAATATTACCTAAAATCTACCTAAAAGCACGCCTCTACAACGACTCACGGTTCCTGGAACAGCAGGGCATTTATAGCTACCACAACGTTTAGAAGAACTTTTAAATACAAGTGCTTATAATGCTAATAATCATATGTACAAAATGGGTTCATACTCAATAGACGTACATATATTTAGTAATCTAATCGGTTTTATTCTATCTAATGTATTACCGGGTCCGTATTTAATTTCTAAATCGTATTCGAATAATAATAGAGACCACCTCATTAATTTGTCGTTAAGTTCTTCTATTGTAATCAGCAATTGATGTGGCGTATGAGTCATAATTTACAGTTTGTGTCATAAGTTATGATCTACAAAAGCTGTAAATTGTCTCCCATACCTAAAATGTTTAATTCCCCATACTAAACCTCAGCATTCCCTGTAAGTAGTTGAATTTCGTTGTCTTTCCTTAATACCAAAATATGCGCTTTTACATAAATATTATTTGGAAATTTAACAAATTATTGTAAATTGAAATACGTTTGGCTGACTGCTATAAAAACTCGCACTAGATCTCGAGTAAAAAGATTCGCAAGCGTTTGTTGTTCTGATGAAAAGATGACAAATTAGTGTTACGAGACACAATTAACGGCAACCCTGCGAAAGAGCTTCAAACCGACTGGCGCATGATAAAGCTGTGTTATTAGTAAATAATCCAAGTCGGCTGCTGCGAATCTAGGAAAATATACCCCCGGAAAATACCCCGGAAAATACCCCGGAAAATACCCCGGAAAAAATACCTCCCGAAAAAATACCCCTGAGAAAAAATACCTCCGGAAAAAATACCCCCGGAGAAAATACCCCCTGGAAAAAATACCCCCTGGAAAAAATACCCCCTGGAAAAAATACCCCCTGGAAAAAATACCCTGCTGCTGCCCGTGTGGTATTTGACTTGCGGTGCCATAATTTAACATTAGATGTTTATTTAGTATTTTCAGGTGACAAAATTGCTCCGTAGATGATCTGAGAACGGCTAAGCTGTCAGAATAATCGCTGTGTTTGCGAATTCCCGGAACCAACTTCGGTTTGGCGGCCTCGGGTTATTAAAATGGGATTATCACGTAAAGAATTATATTGAGGGAATACGGGAACAGTTTTAACCTTCTGATGACCAGCTGGGATCGCCATGTGACCCGAACGCCTATTTTTTTATTGTATTTTTCTAAGTTTTTAATTTTGCAGCTGAGTTTTTTTTCAAAATCAATACACGTAATTTAAAAAATGTTTTTCGGATTGGGGTCAGTTAATGACCCCACGTGGCCGTCAATGATGTATCATGGTTTACTGCTGTAGAGTGCAACTACTCTTTTATGCATGTTGGATATTCGTCGAGACCTGCATCTAAGCGCGTTCGAACATGTTGTGACTTGTTGCGAGATGTTTATTAGTTGCAGGGTGAGTGTTCCGTACAGTTCATAATAACACGATGTCGCGTAAACCTCTAACTCAAACCGAACTTGAAAAATTGGTGAATGAAGATTTATCAGAGAGTGAAGACATGTTACAAGACAGTGAAAGTGATAATGTTGACGATGGCGGTGGTGAATCATCTGACAATGCCGGTAGTGAATTATCTGACGAAGAGGATAACAATTGTGCAAATATTATTTTGACCAAGGATGGTACATGGTGGTCAAAAAACAAACCATCTGTAAGGCGGCGTTCTGCAGGAAACATTTTGACCAAGAAACCTGGACTTACAAAGTATAGTGAAAAAATTACGACACCTACAGAGGCATTCGAGTTACTCGTAACTGAAGACATTTTGGATAAACTAATTCAAGAAACCAATCGTACAGCTATTGCTTTGTAAGGAGATGAATGGAGACGTGTAAGTCGCATATAAATGAAAGCATTTCTAGGTCTGCTGATTATTGCTAGTTCACTCAAAGCACGTCAGGAGCCCATTCTAGAATTATGGAGTCATCGGGATCCTGCATTACAACGGCTGATTTTTTCTGCAACAATGTCATGGAACAGAATGAAAGATTTACTGAGTTTATTAGATTCGACAATCTAGAGACTCGACCAGAATGGCGAGAAAGAAGTACATTGGCAGCATTTGAGGAGATATTGAACAAGCTTGTTGTGAACTGCAAGAAAGCGTATTATCCTAATAGGGATGTTTGCGTTGACGCGCAGGCTGTTCCATTCCATGGCAGGTGTCCATTCCAAGTGTACAAACAGGCCAGATACGGAATAAAAATATGTACACTGTGTAACGTAGAAGATTCATATTGCTGGAATATGCAAATTTATACAGGAATGGTAAATAATGTACCAGAGATAGAACAGGGTAAGAGTTGTTTTAGATTTGGTAGAAGATACCACCGACAACTTTTTACATCTCTAGCTCTTGCACAAAAGTTGCTGAAAAAGGAAAAACCTTAAACGGAACTATGCGTCAAAATGGAAAAGAAGTTCTTCAAGAATTTCGTCGTAATAGACAACGTGTGGTACATTCAACGGATGCTGTGTTTTTACAAGATGCTATGATGATTTCCTATATTCCCAGGAAAAAATAGAAATGTAGTCTTGCTATCGACCCAGTATTTTGGCTTGGATATATCAGACGAAACAATTGATTTCAAACCACAAGTCATACTTGACTACAATAAATGCAAAGGGGCTGGGGATTCATTGGATCGCAAAGTGGAGGAATATACGTGTTCTCGTAACACTAAGCGTAGGCCATTAGTTTTGTTCTTCTACAGTCTGGATTTGGCAGCTATCAACCCATTTACTTTGTCCATCAATAAGTACAAGGATTGCGAAAAAGGTAAAACATTTAGAAGGCGCGTGTTCCTTGAAGAGTTGGGAATGGAATTAGTGAAACCAGTAATACCTGTACGATCTGACTAACGGCTACCTAATTACATGAAAAAAGCTATCACTGTGATTTTGGAAACTCAAGCTACCGAGGACGAACAAAAATCAAGTAAACCAAGTGAAAAAGTGGAAACTGCCACAAAACGCGGTCGTTGTGATATGTGTCCCAGAAATATGGATAAGAAAACGATGACTAAATGTGATACATTTTTTGGTTTACTTCCAAGAACCTCTCACTATAGTGAAATCAACGATATGTAACTCGTGTAATGAACAATGTAACTAATTTCAGTGAACCATCTGCATATAACATGTAGTTTCTTCTTGCGACCACACTTGTTTCCATTCCTTCCATTAATAGCAAACCACCGCTCTCTTTTATTGTGGCCGGTATTTACTTTCATTTACTACTATATGATACGTGTACTTGTATTTATAGACTTTATTTGTTCTAATAAATGTTTTTGTGACTATGTAATACGTTTTAGTCGACGTAAACACTCAATAAAGGTTATTAACTTGTGGGGTCACTTAGTTACCCCACCTGGCCACTGCTGCTTTATATTTTACCTGGTCATCCGAAGGTTAAGATCGAATGTTAGTTATAGAACACTGTTGAATATCGAAGGATGTGTTGGTATTGAGTAAAGAATACATTATTGATACTTTAATTCCTCTGTATTATTTTACACACGAACCGTTAACTTTTAAGATCTTGAGATTTAATTGTACTTTAATCTTATTTCTGAGAGTAAACAAATCAAATTAAAATACTAAGTATATTTATTTGCAATATTCAATTAATATTTATTTAGTATTACATGTACAGAATTTCGCTAAAATTAAAAAATAGAAACGATTTAACGATCTACCTTTGTTTGTAAGTAGACTGGCGCCTCCATATTCTGGCGCCCCTAGGCGATCGCCTAGGTTCGCTTAATGGTAAATCAGACCCTCGTCCTAGCAGTATAAAGATACATTTTATTTGTAATCATATTGAAGCAATTATTGCATATTATTACTTTACATTACTGCGTTACTACCAACAGAAAACAGTATTATTCAAGAATTTTACCTAGTATGATCTTATGCTTTGCTAATGAAAGTAAAAGGCAACTAGAAATAATTACTTAATTTGCAATTATGCACAATAGGAATTTAAGAAGTCAGAATTGTACTTGAGTTGTATTTCTTAGAACAATTTTTGAATACTACATAATGTTTTTGTCAACTAACACTGTAAGCAATAACCATTAGATATACGAATTACGAGTTATCCTTAACCAGATAATCGTTTTAATAAGCACATTATTATTCTCACCGTAGTTACGCACTAGCTGTATGTAACGCTGTATGTACTAAGTGAATACTTAACTATGATAAAACACTTAGCGGTTAATTATACTACAGAATCGGTTTTACCCATATTTACAGTTCCTAAAATGTTTTGGAAGCTAAATATTATTTTCGCATTTATTATGGACTTGCATACTGTTTGAAAACAACTTCAATTCAAATATGTTGGTATTAACTTTAGCGCCTATTGTTGCCAAGCACAATTGACCTTGGATTAGCTACATTCCATAGTGCACTATTTCCTCAATCTTTGTGCTCTTAATCAAAACAAAAATATTGTTCATAAAACTCGAACGATTATAGGATGGTTTGATAACTGGAATATAACTGAGTGTTTGTTACTTCATTATTTGACGAAGAATATTAATTTCTTGATGTGCGGCGAAAAATAGCAAAAAATCTGATTATTCGGTGAACGAATATCGTATTTAGTTAAGTTTAAAGTTGTAACAAATTGACTGTTAACCGTAATTTACCGTTGATTTACAGGTCTTAAATCAACTGTAACAATGCGTCAGCTACCATTTGAAGTTGATAATTTATCTAGATCAGTATTTCTTTTCCGCACACCAATTGAAATTTTGATAGGGTTTACTCACAGATGCTGAATTCCTCAGATTTAACGGTGTATGGAAATGTGTATGATTAAATTATGGCACATTTGTTAATTTGGTGTTTGCAACAGCAGTAAATGTTTGGGTTCTAAAACAAGCTTCTAGAATTTAAATGATAACGAGAAGTGTCAATAACTAAGTGAAGAACACCCAAAATTAGGTTAATACAGTAGACAAGGTCGTAGTCGTGGATAGTTAAAAACATATCGTGGAAAAAAGTGTCATTGTTACTTTCTCGTACTTCTAGTGCAATTGCAAAGCAGATTATAAAAGTGCAAAGGTGTAGGAACTCAACAGCGATTTTTAAAAGCTTCAAGACTTCATGAACACTTCAAAAACAATAGGAACATCCAGGTAAAACGAAAATTTATCCGAACAGTTACTAATATTATCTGGAACCAGCCTCGGTGATTTATGCCGGTTAGACTCCTTCCGCTTAGCGTCCTCGGATTAAAATTTCCTCTTCGAGTCCTCGAATCCTGTACTCTTAAAATTACCTACATACTTATTCCTTTTAGACTCCTCCAGTAATTAACGATCTCACTTCACTTAAGTGGGTATTGAGTAATATTAGTTTCTTACCAACAAAACTGAAATGATTCAACATATAGGTACTTGTTTTAAATTATTTATTTCGTCAGTCTGTAAATAAAACACATAATCAACTAAAAAATTTAAAAAGATGTAAATAGAAGCACATTATAATATAAAATATTTAAAATTTGATTCAGTTATAAAAAAGTTACATGTCTATTAGTTTAAGGGATAAGGACAGGGGTTGGGCAACCCACCGTATTAAGTAAAATTACTATTAGAAATAAAATACTTTAGTCCAATATTGCGTTCGCAAAAATTATTTTGTAATTATGCTTGATATTTTAATGAAATACCTTGTGGCAGAGCAAGACACGTACGGATTTATTTTTTAACGAAAGTGTCTCGTATGGTATTTAACAGGCAATTTGTTTATTTTAATTAACTGAAATATAAAGTTTAATTAAAAAAAAATGGAAAACTAAATCCGTACGTGTCATTATTTACATAAATAGATTCAGAAAATAAATTCAGAATTGTTTCAACGTAATGTATTTTTGCGTAATATTGGTCAAAGTGATATTTAATAACAGCCATTACGTCGTAATCGTAACCATTTTGAGAAAAATAGATATAGGTAGGCAACTTGCTCAGTGCCAAAAACACAAGGATTTCCTAATGGGCATATCTCAGTTCGTCCTCTGGGCAGGCGGTCAATAAATCCCCATAAATCGAACTAGCTGTTTGACCACGAGTTTCGATCCTAGGGATTAGTACAGGTAGAATAAGTAAATAGAAAATTAGATAATAAAATCATAACAGGTTAACATGTGTTTATGTTTAATAATCATCGATATATTGTTTGGGTAGATGGGCTAGCGCAGCACACATATATTTACATCATTTTTGTACGAAGTCATCAATCCTAACGTCTGAATTTTTCTTCAAATAGCCTTGTTAAAATAAAAGTTGCAACCCTTAATCCGCGCACCCGGAAAAACTAGCCGAAAAACTTGTATTGTAGCGGTTTCGAGGTCTAATTTTATCAGTTTAGGGGAAAAATGGAGTTTTTCGTTCAGTTGGTTAACACGTTCCCTGTCCTATGAGCCATATATGGTTCATACCCTATGGCCTATGCTAATGTTAAGTTCTGTGAACCATATTTGTTTTACACTTTAACCTACTTTCCATTGTAATTTAAAGATGGACTTGTAGTGATTGCTATGATAATTTATTTGGGACTCTGTAGTACAACCTCTATATTACTTGCTAGCATAGATGGGAGCCATATTTGGTACGTAGGACTTGAAATAAAACACTTATTCCGACTGAAAATTTAGCTCAACAAAGATATGAAAAGTATGCAAAATTATTAAATAGTAATGGAATTATTAATAAAAATACAACTAAAAATGGGCAATCTTGTGTACTAATAATAAAACTTAATAAAAAATACATTTAAAAGTGGTTAATGGGTTTTATTGAAACATTGGAGGCAATATGCACATTCCCTGCAAACTGTAGTTACTCTATTTGCTTTTTTCCCTGCTTCTTAGAACTAAGACCTTGTTCTTTGTGGATGTGACAGCATCCATGATATCTTTTGAGAATCGGAGTTCCTTTATCGTCTAGAAGATTTTCTAACTTGTGGGCACCTTTTTTGGTTTTCTTAGCACGAGGCTGATCGGAAATGGCTTTGTTATTCGCTTGAAGTAAACTTTTGACAACAGATCCTGTCAACTCCAATAAATCTATGTTTTTATTAGTGATTGTATTATAAATTATGAGACTGTTAACTATTGTTGTGCTATATGTGTGTTCAATAGCAATTCTTTGTACCATGTTAGTGACTTTCTTAGAGAAGAGTAATAACTAAAGACCTGATCAGATATATCCACTCCCAGTTTCCCTTTGTTATATTCTAACACGATTTTAGGCTTCATTTTCTTATTACCCTTTCTATAGTTACCACTTCAACCATATCATCACCATAACAAGTAGAAATCATAAACACTTCTCTTTGATCCCTCCATTTCACAAATCTGATGTACTGTTGCTGCATGCTACAAACTTCACCTATTTGTAGCTTTTTGCTAACAGCACGTTCATCTAAACCTTTTCTGTTCTTTCTTATTGTTCCTATTAGGTTTGTGTTCTGATTATACAAATACCGTGCCCAACTGAGGTTGGTGTAGTAATTATCTATAATTATCAGTCTCCCTTAGTTCAGAAGGTCTTTAGTACCTAAGTCTAACAACTGTGGATCCTGGAAGGTCTACTTCTGGCAGCTTTTTAGTATGTCCGCAATAAACAGATAAATTCCAGGTAAATCCTTGAGGAGTGCATACTTTGAAAAGCTTAATGCCATATATACTTGCTTTTATTGGATTGTACTGCCTGAAACTTAGTCTACCTCTAAAAGGTGCCATGGTTTCATCTACAACAACAGTATCTGCAGGTCTATACACTTTAGACTTTCGGTTGACTTTAGAATTGCGTCAATCAAAGGCTGTATCTTGTAGAACCTACTTTCATGTTCTTGTTCATTATTGCAAAAATGCCAACACTTCAATAACAACACAAATCTATTGTAACTAATGGAAACGCTATAAAAAACAGGATGGCACTAAAGTATGTCTTGTTTCCAATAGGTCTCTATAGAAGGATAATGCAATAGACCCATCAAGAGAAGCAATCCTGTGAAAGTAGTATTTTTCACTTATTTTGCAGTTGAATAAACGCAAAGTACACTTACCAATAAATTGTTCCATTTCGTCCCTATCTGTATCTTTCCAGCGTGACATACGATTAGAGCGAGATTGCCTACTAAATTGTAAAAGCTACGTTGCATATCTGTTAGTTTCCAAAATAATTAGATCGATAATGTCATGGTTAATTATTGTTTTAAAAACATCAATTGGGTGAATCTCCTAGTTTTCTGGATGGATATTCTGTTGGCAGCCTGACTGACCAGGAAAAAGTAATCGTGCAATATTCATAACTTCAGTAAACCAAATTGTATCTGTGTTGTCAGAACTATCACAACCTCCGCTCTCTTCATCACTCGAAGGCATATTTTCAGAAGAGTAATTTGGATCTCCAGTATCATCATCAAATTCCTCACTAGCACTATCACTCATTTCGTCAATTTCAGTTGTAGTTCGGCATCGGTTAGTGATCTTTTATTGTTCCACGTTATATTATATAGTATTGTAAAAATAAACAAACACAAATGAACTATAGTCAGAATATATTACTACATCGACATGCATTTACACAATAATCCACTATAATACTGAATTCAAATTGCACATGTGGAAATGCAAATCTAAACTTGTGTATTACCTATATGAGTCATGGGACGTTGTGCTAAAAACGATTAGTACAGAGTCCAGTGTACCATAGTGCACCTTACACATTATGCACTGCGTGTCAAAATACACAACCCTCCACAAGCTTTGGAATATTCAATAAGGAAAAAGTAATGACGAGGAAAGTACAACCATTGTTTTAAGGCCGAATCTTTAAGCCTTTTACTTAGGGATTATTTATAACGGATAGAGGACGCTCAGGTAGAATCAGCCAAGGTAATGAATGCGTATGCCGTATATCAATGAAAATCTTAAAACCATTGGAAGAACGAATTATTCCGAAACAGCTTATAAAATAAATAATTAAAATCTACTACTATTGGTTCTAAATTCATATAGGTATACTAATTAATTAAATAGAACTTTAAAAACTATTCCAGAGTCGCAATCGGAATATTCAGAAAATTCTGAAGAATCGCCGCCTAAACTTATTATTAACGGTTTCATCTTGTATTTTGGGGAATATTTTTTTCCAGCTTAAGTACAAGCTGCAAACAGTTTTTCCAGTGTTAATCAATTTCTAGCACAACGACTTTAATTAAACTCAAAACACTATCACTATCCAGGGAGACGTATTCCTTTTACGAACTTTTTTTTTTAACATACTGTACATCATTTCGATCGGATTAAATTCGCAGTAATATAGAGGTGCCGGCCTCGGTGGTCTAGTGGTTAGCGCATTTGCCTTTAGATCCGAGGGACGCGGGATCGAACCTAACCAAGGTCGGCGAAATTTTTCTGGCGGGGAAAAATCTGAAAATGCGCCTTCTGTCGGATAAGAAGTAAAGCCGTAGGTCCCGTGCCACTACGATGTGTGCCATGTTAAAAATCACTACTGGAGTTGGAATTACCCCAGATAGGCAAAATTCTTAGTTAGGGTGTACAATGGGCCATATGGCCTAAGTGCATAGAAATGCTGGGAAAACCGCGTCCTAGATCTCGCCCTTTCAAAGCAAGCAAGCAATGTGGAGGTAATCGTAAAACACAAAACCCACTTATCCCTTAACCCTTAAAGTACTACGCGGGGTCCTTCAGGGACCCCAAGTTCACATTTTTCAAGTTATTTTAGAAAATATTTTTTTCTGCATATTTTCCTTATTGGTACCTGATTTTCCATCCTTGATAAACGATTTTAATCATATTTGGATTTTTTTGCTTGTATATTTTTTATAAAAATGATTATTTTGTGACTGGGGTCCCTAGAAGACCCCGCGTAGTACATTATGTTATAATTTATTAGCAAATTTCTAGAACAGTCCAGAACATTCCACAGTATTCGAGAGCATTCCACAACATACCGGAACATCCCAGATCATTGTGGAACATTCCAGAACGGTCTCGAATGTTGTGGAATGTTCTGGAACATTGTGGAACAACGAGACTAGAGAGAA
>JABXWE010003212.1:0-39358 GCA_014611495.1 Limonius californicus | reverse complement strand
TAATTCAAAAACAGACTGTTGTTTGACAGGGGACTCATTGCAATGGCAACTTGTGCTAGATAGTACAAATATTGCAGAACTGGAACTTTTCGAAGCAACAGTCCATGGGAAATATTTTCTGATAGCATATAACCACATACGAGATGCTGAACGGGTCCGGCTTCACCACAATGTGGCCGCAGGACAAACGTATTCAAGCCACGTTCCCTTCTGTAGTGATTTATCACCGACATATTTGCGTACATGTAGTACAAGTAGTATGCGTAAGGAGGATTCTCGTCATCGACCCACTTATCAGGAGTCGGGACGTCTTTCTCAAACAGGGGATTCTCGGGTTTGCTCTCGTCATCCACCGAATCAAAGCCCACCACATACATGAGGAACTTGTGCAGTTCAGGGTGTGAAGATGGCCTTGCTGTAACCTCCAGAAGGGGCCGGAAAATGTTTTCGAGAATTTGTTGGAAGGTTTGCATCATGTTGTTTAATTTGAAAATATCACTGTAAAGAAGAGAAAAGATAAAATAATTAAAAATTTTAGTAAAATAAGAACTTCAAATGGTCTTAAAGTTATATCTAAATCTCGTTTATAGTAATTTGTAATGCTATGGGTCCTATAGATGGTATGTATAGGTGCCCCATTTTGAACTTGGGGCTTTGTTTTTGGAATAAAACTCATAATTTTTAGAGATTTGGCAATTCGTTCATTTAAACTGAACGAGGAAACGTGGGAGTTCTGTTCCAAATAAAATATCTACCAAATATTCCTTTGGTTGTTCCTGCAGATGACCACTCTTTTGGTGAAATTTTTACATCAACAACTCGGTCAATATTGTTCTGGAGCTCGTCGATTATAGGTGCATTCGATTGCTGTCGGTTGATCTCAAGGCTCGCCAAACAGCAACCGCTCGCGTTCGTTTGGAAATCAATGACGCCACATAGCAAAATTGGTCCGTCACTTCACCGGCCAGCTTTGAGAGCTGGTTCTGTAGTTGGTTCATCTGTATCTCTCTCTTTCAGAACTTATTCTCTCTGTTTACTATTGAAATATTGAAAGAAATTTTGCCGCGCTTGTTAAAATGTCTCTTGTTTTAAACATATTTGCAAGACATTGTATTTTATTATTGCCCCTTGTAACAAAGAAAACGCATTCTATAATGCTATTGCTAACGCAAATTTGCAGTCTTACTACACCGTGAATCGAAAGGTCGTGGACTATCATGAAAGTCTTGAAAATTGTATTCAGTTATTAATTAGCAAGTATTTTGTTTAATTTTGATAATATGAAATCCTAATAGAGAAATTCGTATTTCTCGAAAAAAATGGTATTGTAAACTCAATTTGCCCTTAGTCTGCGTGCACGTCATCAGTTATTTGGTGACGTTACACCTTACTACATTTATACTGCAAAAAAATGAAAGAATGTAACCAAAAATTTTAATCTGTATGTCACATAACACGTAAAACACGAATTCGTTTTCAGAGCGACATGTGAATATACAAAAACAAGGCGCGAACGCGAAGGAAACAAAATCCCTAGTTTTTATATAGTTTCGTATTTTACACGGAAAGTATGAAATATTAAAAATCAAAATCATAACTGTTACAACTACGTTACACGATCTTCTGTGCCAGCCAATCAAGTAATGCACGTCATAGATCACATGATCAACAAGCAGCAGTGCCTGTATCATAAAATAAAAAAAAATCCAGAATGTAATTAGTCATTGCAGGTTATTCTTTTACTTTTTTTATATGCTTACTTTTTAAATTTAGTAGACAACAGTAGGTTACTACAAAGCCCATGGTTTTTTTTTTAATAATTAACAAATTAAATTATACAAATATATTATATTTTATAGCAGAACTATTGTTATGTATCATTGCGTTGGTATTAAATCCAACATGTTTATACTTTGTTGTCAGAAAGTTATCAGAAATTATTGCAGCTGTCATTGAAGGTTGGTTGTTCGTAGTTTTCTCCTTGTAAATAATTTGTTTATTTACTCCTATAAAAAAGAGTTCTAATTAGAACTAACCTACATTGCATTTTTGTACACGTTTACAAAATGCCGACACCTTTAAGCAGACAGTCGAAACAACTTGTCGCAAGTGTGACAACCTATTTCGAACGCAAATGAAATAATAATGGTCCAGTTCTACCTTTAAATGCTGTCAGAGAGGTAATATTAACTTCTACAACTAGAGTATGTTTTTATTTTAATAATTATTAGCTGCTGTGGTTTCTACTTGCTTTATATTAAATTAAAATGTGAATATTTGAGGTTACGTCGTTTGTTTGTTGTTCCACTTTAAACTGTTTCAATATAAAATATACACATACAAGGTTGTGACGTCATAAAATTTATATATGACGTGCATTACCTGATTGGCTGGCACAACTATAAAGATGATTTTACTCCGTCATTTATCAAAAAAAAAACTGAATTTTTTAGTTTTTTAGAATTGGCGCTATTAATACTAAATAATAAATTATTTATGACGTGCACGCAGATTAAGAGCAAGCTGACTATAGACTATAAATACAATGCTTTCCTGTTACTGCAAAACTGCATAATTAATGCAAATTGCATTGTTTAAATTGGAGTTTGCGCTATTTCGTCATCAACGTATGCCACAATGGCCAAGGCAAAGAACACATTTTTAATGATAAAAATATATTTGAATTGAAACTGTTGCACGTGTGTAAACAATCACCAACCGCTGCAGCAACCAATTTGCTCATTTGCTTTTATGAAGTGACGTCACCATTATTCAGTGACCACAAGCAACCGCTGTCAAAAATTCTGTCAATTATCTATCAACCGGAACCAGAACTAGTGTACAAATCGAACGCTCCTTATAAAGTCCATTATAAAAGCCCTAAAAGAACAGTTAGAAAATGGCGACAAATTCAAGCCCCAAGTTCAAAATAGGACACCCTATATATTCTGGCATTCCCAAATATCCATAACAAAGCCATTGTGGAACATAGGCGCAAAAAATTAAAAGAGCGGGTAATATTTTTCCTGTAATAAGTACTAAAGCATAGGCAAATTATTGAGACAGTGCGCGTGCGTCATGAAATTCCATGACGTCAGATTCTTACTATGTTTACATTATATAAGGTTTATGTTTGAGAGTATGCAACCACACAAACGTCTGCGTCTGCAATAAATGTGCATCTCTAAAGGAAATTGAATAATCATTGAAATATATTAATAATTCATAGTAATCGTTCTTTATTAACAATGTACAATGTTAAAGTAGACAAAGATCAATTACTTTAATAGCAAAATATCAAAGTTAAATAAAGCGTCGATGTATATCCGCCATATATACATACAAAAATGGTAATGCCAATCTGAAAAAAGAAAAAACTCTAGCTTACAATAGTTTTTTTCTTTTATAAAAACTATAAAAGATTAAATAATAAAAATTACAACTGTAACATTACATGGGGTTTAAAATAAACATACTTGTATTTAATAAATAAATTTAATAAAAATAAACACAGTTTTATACTTTTTCAACGCTGGTGGTAACAAGTACCTGGAAAAAGTTATTGATGACTCACACGCACGGTCTCAATATTTTGCCTATAATTGAATATTCGTTGCTGTAATATTTTATGTTATTAGGAGTCCTATACATAAGACGTATATTTTGGCATTCTAAAATGTAGCAATGTTTAGCAATACCATTCCTAACTCAAATTTAAACGAAATTAAAAATTCAGATAGCATGATACCGGAATATGGCACTAAAGCTGCATTTGAATATCTGTTAAAGTAATCTTTTATAAAGGTACAAATACTGTATATGGTAGATACAGCTAAACCATTGCAGCTTCGCGGTCTAGGGCTTTGGCATATTTCATGACTAAAAATTCATATAAACATAGGTTCGTAAACGCTGATCTACACGGTGTTGAAATTTCAAGATTTTTTTAGTTTTTTCTTTATAGCTCCTGCAGTTTTTGAGATACTTAGCTCAAATTTGGAATACAGGCTGCAGGGCTTACATCATTGGGAGTGCCAAATGGTTGTGAGAATCTACAGGGAGATATTTTTTCAGGGATCATGCCCACTTTTTCCCCTGAACTTTTTTGCACTGCACCGCTGGTAGATTCTAAAATACAAAATGAGTTTTCTGTTTTGTTTAAAATCTTTTTCTTCTCCTGTAGTTTTTTCGTATCTGCGACGGTTATCGAGAAAAAAAACTAAAAAACGATTTTCTGTAATTCGCTAGACGAAATTAAAATTTTTAAAATGGTCTAGTAAGGTCTGGATTTATTTGGATAATCTCATGTTTCCATTAATTTTTAAGGTTTTCATTTGAAATCGTAACTTGTGTCTGCATATGTTTATAAAGGTTTAAGTTGGAAACGGTAAGGTGTAAACGAGTGTTTTAAATACTGGTTATAATCTCGTAACAATGCCAAATTTTACGAATTTTGACATGGCTGAGATGCATTTTATCTATGGCCTTGCGAATGGAAATGCAAGAGAAGCCGGACGTCTGTACATGGAGCGCTATCCCAGTAGAATGATACCTGATCATCGAATATTCATAGGCGTCTTGTAGAAACTGGAACTTCTAATAAGAATACCAATGACGCAGGTAGACCACGTAGTGTTAGAACACCACAGATCGAAGAAGCTGTTTTAAATGAAATAGAAGAACATCCAGACACTAGCACCAGAAACATCTCTGAACATTTAAATATTAGTCATCAAGTTGTTTGGCGGATCTTGCGTGATTCTCTGCTATACCCTTACCACATTCAAAGGGTGCAGTCGCTTCTTCCTCGAGATTTCCCTTTAAGGATTAATTTCTGCCAGTGGTACCTTAATAGGCTAACGGTAGATTCCAATTTTGATTGTAAAATCCTTTTTACCGACGAAGCCAATTCTATTACAAATTTTCATAATAACCACATATGTTGGGCTCAAGAAAATCCACATGGAATTGTAGAAACGCATTTTCAAGAGCAGTTCTCATTAAATGTATGGGTTGGTATAATTGGGGATCATTTGATTGGTCCTTTCTTTTTGCCTGGTCGACTTACTGGTCACTCATACAGGCGAATTGCCTTTATTACTCGAAGACTTACCTCTTTTGGTGAGAAATCAAATGTGGTATATGCATGATGGCGCCCCACCACATTTTTCTATTTTGGCTCGGAAGTATTTAAATGAAGTGTATGAGAACAAGTGGAGAAGACGGGGTGGACCTCAATCATGGCCCCCTAGGTCCCCTGACTTAAATAGCCTAGATTTTTTTCCTATGGGGCATCTAAAATCTCTAGTGTATACAACACCAGTGAATACCGTTGATGACTTACGAGATCGAATATTAGATGCGTTTGAAACTGTAAGAAATACTCCGGGGGTGTTCGAAAGAGTACGGGCATCAATGAGAAGAAGAGCGGAGGCATGTATAAGGGTTGGAGGAGGTCACTTTCAACAATTGTTGTAACGTAGTTTCCTTGTTATGGTTATTGTTTTGGTTTTTTGTATTGTAATAAATCATTGCTACAAAAACCGGGTCATACCAGCTTTAAATTTTTAACAGGTAGTGCCGACTGAACTGTCAAAGTTAATGGAAACATGAGATTATCCAAATAAAGCCAGAGCCTACTAGACCATTCTAAAAATTTTAATTTCGCCTAGCGAATTACAGAAAATAGTTTTTTATTTTTTTTCTCGATAACCGTCGCAGCTGCGAAAAAACTACAGGAGAACAAAAAGATTCTAAACATAACAGAAAACTCATTTTGTATTTTAGAATCTACCAGCGGCGCACCGCAAAACAGTTTAGGGGGAGAAAACAGGGCATGACCCCTGAAAAATATCTCCCTGTACATTCTCACAACCAGTTGTTTGTTTGTCTAATGTTTCGAGAATATATTCAAATATATCAGCAATACTTACTAAAGTCGAGGTATTTGTATTAACCATCGCACATTATCAGAATAGACATCTGACTCAATAGCCCACTTGGCGAGTTTATCCCATTCCTCGGGATTCTTTCCATAAATGCTTAATCTCAACTCTACGTTTTGGTACTTAGATTCCTCTAAATCGCTGGCTATTTCCTTTATAATCCTGGCGAAATATTTCCCGTTTAAATAATTATCCGTTTTCAAGAAAACTTCTCTCAGTCGACTCTCCCCTATTGGATTATATTTAGCGTTGAATTTATCAAAACGATGGAAGGTGTTTCTATCCGCATGCACGTCCAACATGTCTACCGTTAAATCGTAGGTTGTCAAATTCATGGACTGTAAAGACGAGGTTGCTTTTAAAGAGGCAGTCTTCTTCTCGGCGCTACTCACCTGAAACACTTCCTTAAGGGTCATCTTTTGGCCTTTATTAACTGTTACAACCTCATCTGCATGGTTCTTCAACGTTTTCTTAATAAATCGCAATAGGTGTTTCTGGTTCATGCACGACGCTGCGTGTATGTGGGTATCAACTTTTCTAATATTGTAGAAGTCTCGGTGTGGTACAGCTTTCTGTGAGGCAAGCTCACGCAGTTCATTAAGCAGCACGTGGAGTTGGTACTTGGAGGATAAGTAACTTAACCGACGGTAACAGAATGATTTCCTGTAAACACATAAACGGGTCATCATACAAGCATTGACGTACAATGGAAATACTCACAAAGGTCCATCTGCGATCATGTTGCACATGTTGTTCATATCACTCACAAAGGTTGCTAAATTAGGGTAGTTGTAATCAAAGGATACATTACGCTCCGCTTGGTCTTGATCTACGTATACGTGGTACACACCATCTATTGCTTTGAATACATGTTCTGTGTCTGGTAAAAACGGCAAATCCCATGGATTGGCACGAGATGACGGAGGATGTATACCATGCTCTAAAAAAAAAATAGGTATTGTAGGGACAACTTTGTCAACATTAGTAATAATTTACAGCATTTCAGGCCCGTAAATACCACCATAAAAGGAAATAAATGTAAAAGGTGTTACCTTTAGGGGATTTATTTTGTAAAATAAGGTTTAAGACTTCGTCACTTTGGGATTGCTGAAATTTGTAATATTGGAGCAAGCCGTTTGATGTCGCAATGGAGAGCATGTCCAGGTCAGAGGGTTCTAGGAAATGGAAAGGTTAAATTGAGGAAATATAGAGGCAAAATCAATGTTAATATCCCGTCTTCTTTGAGGTAAACCTAAAACCTAATCTAACTCGGTAGCGACACAACCAACGGTTATACATTTTTAAAAAGACGTTGGCGTAGATCGAATGAGATCGTTGAAATGTTGCAATTGGCCAGACATGAGGGTTGTCTGGGGAATGAGTAAATAATGTAATGTGTAAAATAAAATGTAAAAAGCTGCGGACGTGAAACTGTTCACAGGAATCCGAGCTTAATAAAAATTCAAAATTAAGTAATAACAGTGTTAAGTTTCGAATGGTATATGTTTAGGTTGATTGTAACTTTACAAAACTATTAAAAGTTGGAGTTAAAAGAAACTGGTAATCTTTTATTTGGGATGCATTCAGAGTTAATGACAGCGAACTACGAAGGTGTGGTACTATAATTTACGAGCGACCCAGTAACTGAGATAGACCCCTATGAGAGCTAGCCGGATGCAAGATTAAGTAATTACATGTAACAGAAGTTTAAGGTTGAGTTTGAAAAGTACGCTGCTGTTCGTACACGACAACATATTATAAGAAATTGCCAAATAGTTCTTTTAAATGTGACAAACAGCCGTCGAACGGACTAACAGACACGCGTATTTGTAATGCAACACATATTTATTGGTCGCTTTAACTTTTAATTCTAAAATACAGGCAACCCTGGTACAGTGCGGTACTACAGAAAAGGGCGTAATGAAGTGCCCGATTCGAAAATGGCCGCCATTTTGTAATCGCGCATTTCGTATCAATTTTGTTTTCGCAGTTCTGCAGTGTACATATATGTTCAAGTTTCATTACGAATCAATACACACCGCAAGAACATGCACAAATTGTAACTTTATGCATTAAAAACAATCGACGTAGGAAAATGTTCGCCGAAATCGTCCACGTCGCCCGACTCCAACTGGAGTTTTAGCACAAGGTATAATTGTCCCGTACGGTGAAAGCATTGCGGTGACAGTCAACAGCGAGCGATGCTGGAGAACTTTTTGTCGCCCCCATTTGGAAGAATTGGGATTGGAGGATATGTGGTTGCAAAAGGACAGTGCAACAGGCGTACAGACAGTGGCCATTTTGAGAAACATGTTCTAGGAACACTTCTTGATTTGATGATTTAACACTGCCTGTCAGATATTAGGCATAAACTGTAAGATGTAAATAAATGTCCAAACCAAACTTTTTTTTATTTTTGTCTCGTTATATTATAAATGGCGGCTGTTTCAAATCGGGTACTTCATTGTGGTTCTCTCTCTACAATACGATTGAGGAGTTATGGCAAACCTCGCATAATACGAACTTCTGTGTGCAGAAAATCCTGGTATTATGTTGGATGTAGTTTTTCAACATTTTTATTATTTTCTGTGTCCTGTTCTATGGATTGGTTAACCATTAGGTATTACAAAAAAAGATCGGTAACTTCACGTATTTTACTTTGTACTACCAAACAATATAATTTAGAACCAGATATATAGAGAGACTATATAATATCAAATAAGAAGTACATTGTAAAAGATGTTTCCGTACTAAATCGCATCGACAGCAGTGATCATAGATTAGTAAGAGCAAGAATACAAAATAAGCTTACTGAAAGAGAGACAAAAGTTAACGAAGAAAAGAACAAAACGAATAGATACCGAGAGGATATATACAGTCAGAGACGAATATGAAAAAGAGCTAAATCAAACACTCGGTACAATAAACATAATGGTAAACACAAACATTTACGAAATTAACAACAGATTGAAACAAAGTATCATGGAAACAGTTACAAAAATTACACAAAATAACATCACACGGAGACAATCAAAAATAACGGAAGCGACAAAGAAACTTATTGACAAAAAAAATAGCAAAAGAAACACCTTAAGTAAAGCAGAACTGAAAGAAGCAAGCAAAGAAATTAGAAGAAGAGTGAGAAGAGATGTAGCACAATATAATGAAGAAATAGTGAAAAATATCATCGAACAAAACAAGGGGCCTAAAGTATTCAGGAAGAAGTTAACAGAGGGGAGAGCCGAAATCAATCATAAACTTGATAGATCAAAATGGCAAACTCCTAACCAACCGAGAACAGATCCTTACACATATCGAAGAATTTTATAAGGAACTATACTCCTCAAAGACGACACAGACCACTATCACACGAGACAAAAGAGCGAAACTCACAAAGCACTACGCAGAAGACATACCACCTATATGTAAGTATGAAATAAAGACAGCGTTGAAAGGGATGAAAGACAACAAAGCACCCGGTCCAGACCAACTAGTAATAGAATTAATTAAATGGGGAGGAAAAAATATATTGAATCATCTGGAACACCTATTCAACCAATGCTTAGAAACAGGAAACGTCCCCAAACAGTGGAAGAATGCTAAAGTAGTATTAATATTCAAGAAAGGAAATAAACAAGATCTTAGAAACGACAGACCCAATCACTCCTTTCACACCTATACAAACAACTTACTAAAATTATTATTAACAGAATATCAAGTCGACTGGAGATGTTTCAACCACCAGAACAAGCTGGCTTTAGACATGGCTACAGCACCATCGACCACATACACACTGTTCGACAACTAATAGAAAAAACACATGAATACAACCAGCCCCTATACCTGACCCTCATCGATTTCGAGAAAGCCTTCGACACAATCGAAAAATGGGCACTCATTAACTCCTTGAAAAGATGCAGGATTGATCACCGATATATAACACTAATAGACGCCCTTTACCAAGAAGCTACTATAACGATCCAGACGTTTGATGAGACCAAGCCTATAGATGTAAAACGAGGAATACGACAGGGGGATACCATCCCCCCCAAAATGTTCACCAATTGTCTGGAAGACAGCTTCAAACTACTAAATTGGGACAACCTCGGCATTACTATAAACGGGGAGCGACTGAATAATCTGAGATTCGCAGACGACATCGTACTTATATCTGATAACATGAAAAAAAAACAAGAAAATGACTAAAGATCTAAGAGAAGCCGCCGGTACTATAGGACTAAAAATGAACATCAACAAAACTAAAATAATGTCAAACAGAGAAGACGCAACCCCAATTGAAATTGAAGGTGAGGAAAAAATAGAAATCGTTGAGGAGTATATATATCTGGGACAACGAATATCACTCTCAGGCGACTGTCAAGTGAAAGAGGTAGAAAGACGGATCCAACTAGGGTAGGCTGCATACGGGAAGCTAAGACAGGTCTTCAGATCTAGTCTCCCACAACACCTGAAGACCAGAATTTTCAATCAATGCATACTCCCGATACTCACTTAAGCATCGGAGACATGGCCGCTCACCGAAACAACAAGACATAAATTGCAAGTCACTCAGAGGAAGATGGGGAGATCTATGCTGGGAATACGCCTAAAGACATGAAACGAAATGAATGGATCAGAAACAAGACAAGGGTCGACGACGTCATACAGAGAATTGCGAAGCTTAAGTGGCAATGGGCGGGGCACGTCATGAGTTTATCGGATGAAACATGGATAAAGAAGATCCCGGAGTGGAGGCCGAGAATAGGGAAACGCAACCCAGGCAGGCCACGATCCAGATGGAGAGATGATATACAAAAACATGCTGGAAAACAATGGACGCGGAAAACCCACAACCGCCAAGAATGACATGAAGCAGGAGAGGCGTATATCCAGAAATGGAGTAATGAACGCTGAAGTTGATGATGATGATACAGAGAGTGCCGGGATTTTCCTTGATGATTTCTGTACCCAAAAAGACATCATTATCATGAAAGCATACAATTATCGCGAAATACTGTAACGGGCCCAAAATGTTGTCCAGTGAATAATTTGGTTTTAATTACCAAGTCCACAAAGTAACAACATTTTGAAGATAAGGGCTTCAATAACATACATCTGTAACCACCGTGACGTAAAATGTTCTGGAACGAGCGTCCCTTTCTCCAGCCGAGAGGGGAGCGCGCATGACGGAAATGGAAAAAGTGTTTCCTATAAAACAGTCCGCCCAACCATTAAAATGATCTTTATTTCCTGGCTCTTGATTCCCTCAAAAGTCAGAAAATATACCGCCGTTTTCTTTAAGAATATTCTTAAAGTTTCCAGTGTTTAAAAATCCGTTCCTATAAATAACCAGAATACTAGAAATCCGTTTAACAATTCCTAATAATTACCTAAAAGTGAATTCATATTTTTCCAGTGTTTTACAGTTGTATTCACGCGTTTAATTATTTTGATTTTCCAGTGACCGAGTCCGAGGTGAAGCGAGCCAGTGCCCCGCGAGCGCAGGTAGCCTTTTGGGGTCGATTCATGCAGCGTACCGCCGCGGCGCGCCGTTCGAAAACGCTAGGATTGCCAGGACATTTTTAACAGTAAAGTTAGTAGAGATGAACATTTGACTTGCTTTGCTTGTTTATTTGAGTGCCCTGTAGTACGTTTTCCCTGTGCAGACATATTTATCGACCATTCTCCGGTGTTTGAACCGAGAGAACAGCAATAAATAATTATGTATAAAGGTTATTATAGTTGAGAGAATCAGTGTTTAAATTGGTGCCGTATCTCAATTGTAATACCCACTGTTGTTGATTGAACACCCTGTACAGGATTTGTCTTGATTCGTGGAGCAATTTCACGAAACGCCAAATTCTTGTGAGTCCCGTTAGTGAATTTTGAATTGCTTTGGAGCATTTCAAATAATTCAAAGCTATCCACAGATTCTGTCGCAGAGAATTAATTTGTGCAAATTTGTGGGAGAAAATTTAAAGTCCGTTTTCTACTTAGAAAGACTGGAGAAAATTTAGTCAGCTAATTAGAGAATTTTCCGTGAACCCGAAATTTCAATATACAAGCCAGATTATTATAATAGTAATAAACCAAGCAAAGTAAGGTTAAATTTATTTGTGCTAAACTGAACTGTTACGAATCGCGTAGATTGAGTGAATTCCAGGAGCAATTATTTACTAATAAATCACCTGTTTGAATTTAGATTAACGTAAAGTTTTGCATTCATACATACAGATTGTTTATTCTGAAAGCTACTTGCGGCGATTGCCACACTGGGAAGCCTTGCTCGGAACCGGCCGCCGTTGAGTCTATTAAAACTTATATTCGTACGCTGTAAAGAGTGTAATTCACGATCACTACTTCCGTGTTTCTTGAATACAAACACAAGGGAATTTCGTTTATGTTGGCCCACGTAAAGTATATTAATTGGAACGTTTGTGTTGAACGTAAATAGGTGAACGTGTCAGCCATCTTGTGGACCGCAGGTCATCCGACCGACCCAATCAGCTGGGAGCAGTTCCCGTGACCCGTATCGAGTTAATGTGACTACCAAGAGGGACCCAGTGGCGTATCCAAGGTTCGACACCGTGGCGTATCCAGGATCCCCCCCAGTGGCATCACCAAGATTAAATTAATTTATTTAGACAGTAGAATTACCTTTATTTTTACAGTGGAATTGCATTTATTTAAGTATCAAATGACGTGTACATAAGGGTAAACCAGTTTAATAAAATTTATTGTTTTTCAAGCCTATTCGTGTAATTGAATCCTGGACAACTCCAGAGCATACCCAGGTGAACAAATACTGAAACGTTTGCGTCTCGTATGAGCAACCAGACGCATCGTTACAATACTGGCTACGTGCAAGCCAGTTTCGCATCACTGACTCACGTACATGCAATCAGAAGTTAAAAAATATTCTACCTAAAGCATTCTAGTAATTTTATACATGTGTATTAAAGATGACACAGCAAATGGACTCGCAGCGCGAACAACGTGTGCAGAAACAAATTTTCTGTTTTTAAATCCGAGTAATTCCTTCTTCTTCTTCTTGATTTAGGCAAATTACCTGATTTATATCTGTATTTAGCTTTATGGAGTCATATTTTTGAATTGGAAACCTCCAACACCGTTGAAACTAAAATGTCCGTATGATAATAAAAACAAAATACCAAGCGTGTTAAATAACAACTATACAAGTCAAAACTTTGCATGTTGCTTCTTGACGAATTCATATTCACCTGTCTGCCCGTACGCACGCATGCACGCAAATGCTGACGAGCTTTCACTCACGTATACATGCAGGCACGCACGCACACGCTCTTGCACGCACGTATACACGCAGGCACGTACACACATGCTCATGTACTTGCACGCACGTGTACACGCAGGCACAAGCTCACGTGCTTGCATGCACGTATACACAGGCACGCACGCGTATGCTCACGAGCTTTCACGGACGTATACACACTAGTGCTGTCAAATTCGTTACATTTTACAATTCGGATTTCGGATTTTAAATTATCCGGTATCCGAATAATCCGGAATCCGCCGGATTTTTACTATCCGGATTAAAAATCCGTCTTGCAAATCCGTTATCCGATCAATTCACCATCCGGATTCATCTGGAAAATCCGCTATCCGGATTTATCCGAAGAATTCGATATCCGGATATATCCGAAAAATCCGATATCCGGATTTACCCTAAATAATCCGCTATCCGGATGCTTTTTAAATTCGATGTTCGGATTTAAGCAAAAATCCGTTTTCTGAATTTATCTGCGTGCGTTTATTTATTAAATTAAATTAAAAATTTAAGTAAATCTACATAAATACAGTCTGCATTAATCTGGCATGTAGAATTTGTATGAATATGCAGTTAATTCAGATAAACATAGGAGAAAAATTTCAGATATATGCGTATTCCAGTAAAATCGCTGTCTATGTCTAAGTTCTTCATTTTAAACTTAATTAAAAACTAAATTAAAAAGAAATCCGAAATTCGGATCTTCGTGAGAAATCCGAAATCCGGATCTCTGTGAGAAATCCGGATAAATCCGAAGTACCGGATTTATAGCTTTCACAAAATCCGGTTGCCAGCTCTAATACACACAGGCACGCACGCACAAGTTCACGCGCTTGCACCACTTGCATTTAACCGACCTTGTAGCCAAGATATCATTGGTACGCATCTATCATCAGACACCCTGTATATAGGATGTTCTTAGAACATGCAGCCAAATTTATACTTTGTATGTTGGGACGGGCTGCCGTGGGGAGGGGGTGGCTCAAAATGGACAAGCGATAAGCTACATAAACCGGTAAATTAGGAGTCCTTAGTTAATTTTTGAAGCAGCAGATTGGTTCAGCCTTGGATCAGACGCGGTGGACCAATTGTATGGCCTCCCAGGCTACCCTATTTAACCCCGCTCGATTTTTATTTATACAGCCACGATGAACAATATTGTTTATGAATAAGTGGTTGAAACTGAAGTCAAGCTCTGGCAGCGTATTCAAGGCGCATTAACATATATGAGAAAACACCCCAGGGGTATTTCAAAGAGTGTTATTGGAGAAAGAAGAAATGTTGAACATTTATTTTTTCTGGACTTTAGTTGTGTTCAGTGCTGAACGGGCGATTGAGTTCTCTGTTGAAATGTACCAAATCAGGCACCTATTGTCCATCGGCAGAAATAAAACTATGATGGCGATCCCCCCCCTAATCCAGGGCCCCCAGGTCAAAACCCTGTCAGCCCCCTCCCTTGTGGGAGCCATGTAATCTTCAGTGTTTATTTAGATTTATTTGCCCAAATTTTAATTACAGTTTTTTTCTTATACTGCGTGATAGTGTTATGTTCATTTTAAAATGTGCCGCTTTATATGAATTAATTTCTTAATTTGTTTGCCGCTTCGTAAGAATTAATAACGTTATTTTAATTGCAGTCTTATTTTGGGTTACCATTTCGCTATTTGTTTTGTTTTTCGAAGTTTAGGTTATGTTGACAGTTCCCTTTCGTAGGCTCAAAATTACCGACTTTTATTTTTCTCGTGCGTGACCTCAAGCACTTCTCAGAACTCACGTGTCCCTTATTCTAGAACATTTCATCACATGTCGATATATGGTGCAACCTTTTTGGGGGAATGAGGGGCCGTGTTGCGTTTTTTAAGGCAGTCAAATTTCGATCTCTGATGACTCCGGTTCTCAGACAATCCCATCAATCGGGGACCGTAATTACGTTAAGTGCTGCAGGGGCGGCTTTTGGGTTTTTTTTTCGAGGGGTATCCGTTGTGTGTGTTTCGTCTCGCTGTTTTACCAAGGGGTATTAAACAGACCATCGGCTACTGCCGGATTTAAAAGGAAGCGCTGGATTCAACCCCGGTAAAGGCAATTCTTTGTGAATTAGCCGATCGCCTTTGGGCAGGTTAATTCCGAAGACCAGCTCCCGTCCCTCTGCGGCTAATAATTTTTATACCATCGTTCGAAGAGTCCCGTCTTTCGTTCAACGTTAACTGACCTCGCTGAAAGCAACTTGGCATTCTACAGGGACGTAACAGCTACATCTCGTTCCCACGCTGCCCCGAAGAACGTTGTCTTCCTTCTCTTTTTTTTTGGCCCTGCATCTGGAAATCGCCATTACATTGTGCCTACCTCGTATTAAGCCATCCACCGGAATTCAAGGTAAAAACACCCAGTTTTGTGTTGTGATAAAAAAAACCTTTTTTTTGCTCGCGTTAACTTGCAGACTTCAAATTTAACTTCACGTAAATAACGAAAAGCGACCTTCAGTCGCCATATGTGGTGTTAGTGGTTTATTATAAAACTACCAGATTATATTCTATTATTTTTGTGAACCTCAGCGTCACTGGTGGTACGTAGCTGTATGCACAACGTAAATCCCGTTGCACCAGTGGCGGCGAGTTTTTTTTCTGAACGTTCAAAAATTAAAATTATGTAATCCAAACTTATAGCGTTATCACTTGTCATTTTCTTGTATTGTCATTTTTAACCGTTTAAATTATATGTGTATGTAAAGTTTACTGCCTCTTATTGTGTCTTTTGTACTTGTTTGTGTAAGAATTTTGCAAGCTTTAAATATATAGGAGGAGGCACAATAACGGTAAGTTCCATTCCCGTAAGCTGTTGGCTTCTCGGCCTTTCACGAGGACCTACAAACAGCTGGATTTGGAAGGTGGCGCCCGCTTATTTCGACTTACCCTGTACACAACTAAAGATTTTCTCCCATAAGCGATTTTCACGAACTCCCCCTACTCCTCTGAGCTAAGCTGTAGGCCTTTTTCCATCTATCTGATTACGGGTCGTCGGAAAAGCTCGATTGGCCCGTAACAATAGGGTGTGAAAAAGGGCCAAAGTAAATAATCCTATTTGTTCAAAAAATGAATGTGAATAATAAACATTCTGTTTTATGACAAAAAATTGCGCAACGATTATACACATTTAAGAGCGTATCTATCTAATGTGTTTGCCACTAATTTCTGAACGCTCGGGAATCACCTTTAAATAGGAAATCTGGGAATTATTACTTAATTCATGTTATTCACATTAACTTCTGTAATTATTATTATAAATCAATATACCTATTGAAAATTTTACAATAGTACCTTTCCGTGTATTGTTCATTTTCGCTCGTATTTTAGTATACTAAAAGATAACACTGAGTGTAGCGAGTGTCCATGTAGTCAATCATTTACAATAGACATCCAACACTTTCTTTTATACATGAAATATAAAAATTCTGAGGTGAACAAAATTGTATGTTGCGTTCATAAACACAAACATTCCACAAACCAATATCTACTTTCAGAAACCAAAGAAACTCACCTTCAATTGTTTGCCTCTCATCGTGATGTTGCGGTTCAGGGTTATTACTAGAATTGGGATTCACAGTTGTCAAGAATGTCGACGCGGTTGGTGAAAAGGACTGGTGAGACATTTTCATGTACCGCTGCCTGATTTGCAGGGCATGTACGAGTAGCCGAGATGCTCTCTCGAGATCCTCCAGGGGCACCTGGAAGTCAGTCTAGTTAAACAAACAGTAGACTTAATTGCGAATAATTTTATAAATAAGCGGTTAACTACAATGGGGTTAACAGGGTGTAGTAGTGGTGCCTGACGCATGCAAGATCTAAGGGGTAAGGGTTACTTCATCACCTTATAATATCCATGACAGCTCTAAGTGAAATAACAAAAGCACTTATTAGAATAGTGGTACTACTATTACACGTGGGGAGGCGAATCAGCCAGTACACGTCATTAATATGTGTGTGGGGTTATTTTAGTATATTTACGGAGCATTAATGAACCGACTTTTAGCACTAGATATAGAGAATTACGACCATCGCTAAATAATCTAAACAGTAATATCAGCTACTTATTTTAGGTTTTATAGTTAGTATGGGAGATCCTATTCAGAATTTCCTAGAAGGTAAAAATTGTAATAGATTACTTATATTAATCGAATGTAAATTCGAAAATCATCAAAGGGCGTACAATTATTATTATTATCATATGGCGCAGTCGGTAGGATTGCAGCTGTTCTATCATATAAATTCAATATGTATTTAAATTAAAACTGTAAATTTTCTAAAATACAGCTACGTAACGGTCCTGAATGTACTATTTAACATAAAAATTGCTACAATGTAATTTTTGAAATATGGGTATGACTCCAAAAAGTTTTGTTATTACTGACAACGTGTAAAGGCAGATTCGTTATCGCAAGTATCCAGTGAACAGTTTATACTTTAAAAATAACCAAGAAGCTTGCTTTAAATACAATTAAGTACGGTTTAGAGGCTTCACATTTGGTGCATAAATTACCGCAACACGTTATCTAACAACAGAAAAATGCCGAACTACCGTGAATAATTAAACCCTACACCTAAAGCAAAGCACGTATATATGCTCACCCCACTCGTGTCCTCCCCAGAAATGGACACTCTTTGAAAATGTGGGACCACATCTTGTTCTTCAACGTGTGTTAAGTCTTGATCGTCCACTGCTCCAGCTAATGACGGTTCGTAATGGCTCCTTCTATCTTCTAATGCTCTGAAAAGAAAATGTTCTCAATTTCAAAACAAAACGTTAAATCATGCACCTTCGACAGCTGTTGTAGGGCTGGAACCTTCTGCATTCCGAAGCAGGGCCGAACATGACCCCAATTACCCACCCTTGACACTCTTCTCACCTACCACGCTATTGCGAGGGTCATCGCCAACTAATCTATGATGTGACAACTAGCCCGAGTCACTTATTTGAATTCCCACCCTCCCAACTAGTCATTGCTTCGACCAGTAGTAAAAATCCTTCTTGTGATGCCTTCACTGTAAATATTGCGCTGCAGGGTAGTTTGTGCACCACCATCTAGGTTAATATTAATTTAATTTGGGAAATAAATGTAAAAAGCATTCGTAAATGGCAGGATAATTTCTACAACGCTGCAGTCAAAGATGTCTTCATTTA
This sequence comes from Limonius californicus, assembly GCA_014611495.1. Classification (NCBI taxonomy): domain Eukaryota; kingdom Metazoa; phylum Arthropoda; class Insecta; order Coleoptera; family Elateridae; genus Limonius; species Limonius californicus. Next base: position 20,932 of record JABXWE010003212.1, on the reverse strand, counting down.
AGTTTAGAAGGCGATATTTGTTTTTTTAACAAAGATATGATAATTTTTAACAGATATTTTAAATACGATTATATAACAAAAAATTAATTAAATTTAGGTTGGTCGTAAAAAATGCTTATTTTTACAAATGCACACCTGCGTAAACAAAGAATAACTGTTATGGAATTGTTAATTGTTTCTTGCCTTACTCTTTGAAATTCATATATATTTTTTTTAAATAATTATTTTAACGTTATTTATTTCAGCTTTTACGTATTTGGACATTTTGCATGTCATTTTCAAATGCAATTATTAATATTGAAAACATTTGTAGGGCAACAGCACACTGGATCTTGATTTCGGACTTGGCTCTGGTCTTCTATTCCAAAACTTCCAATAGCGGGGAATTTATTAGCTCAATTTTCTCATTCATTAAAGGTGTATTTGTTAAAGTGTGTTTGTGAATTTTAAAGACCTCGAGTATATTCAGCTTACGTTTATCAGCACAAAAATATAAAAATGTTATTATATTATTTGACGTCAGTGAATGATTGTGTGCTAGTAGGTGTTTAGCGTAGTTAGATTTTTCTGGGTGTTTGTATTTGTATGAGCGTATGTGTTCTTTGTACCTGGTATCAACATTTCTAATTGCCAGGCCTATGTATGCAGAATTACTTTTGAAAATGACATGCAAAATACCGAAATACGTATAAAGCTGAAATAAATAACGTTGAAATGCTGATTATTATTATTTTTGTACATGTTATGAAATTGTTTTTCAGAAGCTACCGAGTGATATTATAGTGGTAATTTGTTTTCATACACAACGTATATTTGAGCAGTTTGCGGTATTTATCTTGAAAATTCTGTTCTTGCACATCTGTTTCTGTCATTTTGTTATGCAGAGAAATTCTACTTGAATTTTAAAAATATTCTCTAGAGCTGTGGCCCTCAATTTTTTGACCGCTGGCTCATTTGGAATCCTAAATTATGTCTCGGGCGCCGAAATCTTTTATCAAATTTTTATGTTCACTGCATGCGTATTATTTGATATATGTATTTGTTAATTATTTTTTACGGAGTCCTGCAACCCTGGAAGATGTCTCGCAGACGCGATGATGATCACGAACATCACTCACAATTACTACTCTTTATTACTAGCCCCTAATTTAAAATATTTTCGAAATGCAATTCAAGGTACATTCAGACTTTTTTAAAAATTCCTGTTTTCAGAAATTCCAAACTACTACAGCTATTCATTGACATCTTCAACATACAAGTTCCAGAAAAAGCCTTAAATTATAAAAAGTACATTACAAAATAAATAGTCTAGAGATATAGAGAAAAACTAGCTAATTACAACAATCCGATCAAAAATATTTAGTAAAATATTCTAACTAATTCAGACATTTGACACGCAGGAAATTTCTAAAGTAACGAACAACGATTGCATCGTAAAGGAAAACGAAAAACGTTTCCACTATACGGGAAACACCTAATTACACGTGTAAATCCCCAAGGTTTGGCGATGGCTTATCTGAAACAAATCCCAGGAGACTTCCTTTTGGAATTGATAACTCCGGCATATGTAGATATAGATTTTCTACGTTCCATTTGCGCCCGAAAATTGGGAAATCAGTGAAAATCCCAAAAACACAATCTCGGTTAACAAAACTAACCTTGATAACCGCAATGAGCTTATTGTAGCTTACTGAAAAATACAAAAGCATCGAAGGTCCTTTGGAAACCGATAAATAATATGTTATAGTGTTTCCTCACGCCACATCTCTAATTGCCGACCTCTAATTGAAGACATTTATCAAATGAACTCATTTAAAGCCAACACGAACACCCACCGTGACACTTTTCAAAGTCACACTTACATAATGAAACTATTCGACAAAAAAGTACAAGGAAATGTAGGACACGTCCGCCAGCAATACAAGAAGTCCCTATTGCACGATACAGGACCAACTTTTTTATAATCAACTTTCCGACATAAAAAATTAATCAAGCAGCAACAGAATTCCTTGAAACCATTAACAATGAAATAATAATTTTTGTGCGGTAATTACAAACACATTTTTACGTACGTTTTTTATATTTTTAATGCAGCTCTAGTTTATAAGATATTGAGTTTAAAAACAATCATATTAAAATCAAAAATTACTCACACTTGCTTATAAGCGGACTCATACCCGCTGAAATTTGTGACACCTTTAAGCAGCTCCACTAACATTGCGACTGAGTAAAATCATGAAAAAATTTGCCACATAAAAATCCCTTGCGAATATTGTTAGCACCGAAACTGTGAGCTAATGGAATAAAACCGATCCAAGGGGGGAGGAAAAACAAGCACCTATTTCATCAGTCAAATAATCAGTTAGAACTGATACAGCCAGCGCAAAGTAGCCAGCAGTAATTGCATGGAATAATAAAATTTTGGTTACACATACTAGCAAAGGTTAGGCTATTAATAGAATAAAATACAAATATTACTCCCACTCTTCTTCACCAAGTTGCTGTTGATAAAGATATCAACAGTTACTAAATTATAAACAGTGTACAACAACCTCATCAAACACGAAATTACATGCACAATGCCACATACACGCTTTTACTGTTTATATCCTGACTCAAGTTCAAGTTAAATGGAAGTAGTCTGCAGTATACAGCAATAGATTTGAGAAGAAAATTAAAAATAAATCTGTTGATATTATGAGAATTTTTAAAGTAAATATTGAAAATATTCAGCGTATACACACATATTTATTTTCTTGATAACATATTGAAAACTTATTGGGAAAATTCAGGGAAATATATTTTTTAGACCTGAACGTTAATTTTTGAAAAGAATTTACAAAATGGTTACCCATATATGGGAGTCCCCTCATTATTTTTTCTCAACTCATGCTTAAATAATTTCAATGCGTTTTGCCATTTAAGTGCGTTGCCGCAATTGTTCCCCTAATGCCAGGGCCACCCTAACCATTACACAGGGCTAAATGGGCTATAGCCCTGGGGCGCCAGCCTTTGGGGCGGCAACTTTGCTTGCACTTAAAGCAGTTTTTCGGATGGAAATTAGCTGCAAATTGCAGCGGTGAAAGATCTTTTTCAGCACTTAACGTATAAAAAATTAGTTACGCTCTTCTTGTTGTAGGGCAGATTAAATGATTTAAGTATTTTGTTCATAGAGAGTGATTTATTTAATTATTTAAATACTTGTGATATTATTAATCAGTTGTCAAAGAAAAAACTAAGAAAATAAATATTTAAGTTATACATATACTAAGTTACTTTTTTATACTTTTTTTATACAGGGTGATAATGAATACCCGTTACATATTTATAGGCTATGTATGGGATTCAAAATAGACCAACTGTTAATAAGAAACTCAGATCCGGAAATGCACCGTTTTTGAGCTAAGACTAAACTTAGGTCTAATGCTCACAATAGTCAAACACTACAACTATGGCTCTTTATAATTATATTTATTTATTAAATACTACAATAATTGCTGAATATGAGGAACACCAACTTCGATGCACACATTGCACCTCCGAAACATATTTTAGTATGCTCTTTCAACATTGCTAGGCGTTGATTGAAGTTTTTGCGCTGCAGCCAGAATACATGCTCAGTAGATCTTCTTCAGACTCGACAGGCGTCTTATAAACCAAACTCTTCATAGTGGCCCATTAAAAAAAACTAGGGGAGTTAGGTCCCGGGAGTGCGGAGGCCACGCTACTGGTCTCCCTCGGCCATTCCATCACCGTCAAGAAGTACTTGGTTGAGGTAATTTCGGACAGCAAACGAAAAGAATACTGACGCACCGTCATGTTGCAGCCACATGTGTTGGCGAAGCCGTAATGGTACCTCTTCCAATAACTCAGGCAATATTTCTTACAATGTGGAAAAAGGTACGGCCCAATTAGGCAACATTCAGGTAGATAACTACTGTAGCTCGAAACCGTTGCGTTTCCGGATATGAGCTTCTTATTAAAAGTTGGTCTATTTTCAGTCCTCTACATGCCCTATAAATTTGTAACACGTATTCATTAACACCCTGTACAGTTTGTTTTTGTTTGTATAAGTTATTTATACTGAAAGCTGAAAGATATAGTAGCCATCCTACAAGAATTAAACATACCAAACAAAATAATACGCATCATCCAAGAACTTAACACCGAAAACTTTACCAAGATAAAATATCACAACGAATTAACAAAAAACATAAAGATAGGGACAGGAATACGACACGGGGATAGCTTAAGCCCGCTACTTTTCTGCTTGTTAACGGATAGAATAATAGAACAACTCATAACAGTAAATGAAGGATACAGAATGGGTGCCGAAAAATTAAAATAATTGGATACGCAGACGATATAGTGTTACTTGCAGAAAATGAGGATGGATTACAAAAACTGTTGAACAAATTTAAACAAGGAGCACAGAAATATAACATATAAAATGGAATGTCGAAAAAAACCAAATGCCTTACGATCGCAAAAGAAGCATTCCGTTGCAAATTGGAAGTAAACGGTAGAGTAATAGAAGAGGTAATGACATTCCTCTATTTAGGGGTGTTAATAACTAGTTACGGAAATATACAAGAGGAAGTAAAGAAACAAGTGAATAAAGCAGCCGCAGTATCAGGCGCATTGAGAGATGTGGTATGGAGAAACACAAGTGTGAACATAGAGAGCAAAACAAAAATATACAAGGCATGCGTAAGACCGATATTAACCCAGCATTGAAACAAGGGCGCACACACGAAAAACGAAACAGCTGTTGAGAACAAATGAAATGAAAATATTAAGGAGTATGTGGAAAAAGATTAATAGACAGAATAAGAAACGAAGAAATTAGGAAAGAGTGTGAAATAGAGAATGTAGCGAGATGGGGGGGAAGAAGAAGAAACCAATGCAGGGAACATGTCCAGCGAGTGGAGGAGGATAGAATCGCCAAAATATGCATGAACAACATATCGCACAGAAATAGACCAAGAGGAAGACCCCCGAAAAGGTGGAAAGAAAGTTGGACACCTGGACCACAAGAACAGGCTTGAAATACGAAGTAAAACAGGTCAACCACCTATTAAGAAGAAGAAGTAAGTAAGTAGGTTATTTAAATTTTGTATAAATTTTATATTTGTATTCGTTTATCGGTAATACGTGGGTAGCCTTTTAAGTTTTTACAAACTAGGTGGCGCTATTGAGATGTCTTATTTCTAATTTCGTAAAATTTGACATTTGTTATTGTGAAAACATTGCCAGCTTAGAACTTGCCCGAGTAGTTTGTTTACAGTGAGCGTTTAACAAAAGCAATGTTGTGAAAAAATAGAAATTTCGTGAGAAGGTTTTCTTTGGATGATTTTTTATAATTCTAGTAAAGGCCTAACTCAACAACAATGCATAGAATCACTTCGTTCAACTGTTGGTAATGAAGTACCATCAGAAAAGACTGTTTACAATTGGTTTGCAGAATTTCGTCGTGGTCGTCCGTCAGTAATGAATTTCGTGAACGACGACCAAAATCGGTTGTTATTCCAAAAACATCGATGGTGTGCGCAACATGATTGAAGAATATCGGCATATGACTTACAGTGAAATATAGGCATCCTTAGGCATATCGAAGATTGCAGTACATTCGATTTTGCATGAACATTTAGCTGTGAAAAATATCTGTTCCCGATGGATTCCGCATAATTTGACCGAAGCTCAAAAAAAGGCTCGTGTTAATTGGTGTAAGGCAACTGCAAAATCCGTATACAACATCGTAACAGGTGACGAAACTTGGATATATTCGTATGAACCGGAAACTAAGCAACAATCCACAGTTTGGGTGTTTCAAGATGAACCGAATCCCACAAAAGTTGTTCGTTCACGAAGGAATTCCAAGAAAATGATCGCTTATATCTTCAGTTGTACTGATGGACATGTCGCAACAATTCCTTTAGAGGATCCAAGAACAATTAACCCTGAATAGTATACAACAATTTGTTTGTCAGACGTCATCGACGAAACCAGGAAAAACAACCGAAAACGTCGCATCATTCTTCATCATGACAATGGCAACTTTCACACAGCACGTCAAACAATTGATTATTTGAAGGAGAAAAACATCGAATTAATGTTTCATTGCCCGTAATCACCTGATTTATCGCCTAACGACTTCTTTGTGTTTCTGAATGTCAAACAAAAAATGCATGGACAGCGATTTTCATCGCCCCAAGAAGCTGTTGAAGCCTTCAAAAACCATGCTTTTGAGATACCAACTTCAGAGTGGAAAAAATGTTTCGAGAATTGGTTTGAACGCATGCAAAAGTGTATAAATCTTAAAGGCAAATATTTTGAAAAGCAATAAATAAGTTTGTTCCAAAAAAATTTTTCTTTTCTAGTTTTTAAAAGGCTGTCCTCGTATATTGACTTCTTCCAGTTCTGAAACGTCTGTAAAACTTTATCGGTCACCCCGCTCCCACTTCCCCTCCCGTGTATTTTCTTATGAAGAGGGACGCATTATTGTTAGTAGCCCACGGGCGCCAAATATCTTAGGACGGCCCTTACTAAGGCCTAAAGTGTACCTGTTCAATTGAACCAAATAATTATTAAATAATTTTAGGCCGTATTTTTGTCAACTTCTTCGTACATATGTATTTCGTAAACTCATTTTTGTTCTTTGATACTGTTTCTAATTGAAATTATGTTAGCCACCTCATACTTAAATAACTAGGACATATTTATACAAAATTATTCGCATGACATTATCAGCTCATTGTTTTTCTTCAAATTATATCAAACTGTATGAGTCACAGCATTCTTCAATAACTAGGACATGTGTTTTTCTATTCATGCAAGTCGCTGCATTGTTTTCTTCCAAACGGTAGCTAGTTATGTGCGTCCGCTTATTCATAAATAAGTATACCATACGGCATATTTTTCAAGATTGTACCTTCGAATGTGATGCAACTCTTCTTTATTAAATAATTATCAAAACGCAATTTACTGAAAAAATCCAAAATGAAAGTCACTTACTTCACATTTATTTGCTTCTGAATCTGCAACTTCTTTTCTATTTGTTCGATTGGGTATTGTGGTACTTCATAGGGTGCTGAAATTTCATTTGAAAGTTCCGAGCTTTCAGGACGATGGAACCGCGCAGCACTATACGATGGACTTTCACTACCTAAAACCAAACGGTAAATTTTATTAGTATATATTTCAACAGTACTAGAGTATTTAATTTAAAAATTACATTCTTTAAAACTAAACGATTTAGTAGCATGGGGTATCCATAAATTATTCTAAGGGCTTTGGTATTAAAAAATTCTTTGCTGCTCGTCCGTAATCGGTACTGTGATTCTGGATTACAATTTAATGTAAATTCAACGAAAAATGAAGCAACAAAAAATAATCTACTTTAAAATTCAAAGCCTTTCGTGTCATCCATCTATTTACACCTTCCATTGAAATTCTTAGATGTACTTAAACTGTACTTATTTTTACAAAATGTAAGATTAATCGAACGGCAGATTGCTAAAACGTGGAATTTCTAAAGGCTATTTCTATCTAATCATGAATAACCACGTTATTAAGGGGATCCTAAAGCGACCTGGGAATTATAAATCATATTTTATATCGGCAAACTATTACATTCTTTTCCCTGTTCCTCCCGAGGCTTAGGACCATCTACCTGAATGCTGGAAAATAATATGCAGCCAAAGTAAAAGGCAATGCATTTAAAATACGTCTGAATAAATTCTTACAGAGGCTTGGCATTGTTATAGTTGTGATTTCGATTCAGATAAATCTGGGGTCTTGACGCTGGGATGGTGTGCACTACATTCCTAAAGAGTGGTAGTGTGTAATAAGGTAAAAGAATTTAATCAATTTCAGTTCACATATATTATAAACACCGGTGCGTTAATTTTACTGTATTTTTGCACTACTTATAGCAATTATTTCTTATCCGTTCTTATCATTTTTTCTTGGTTGCGAAGTATACTAGTTAACACTGACGTGTTTCAATATACAACATTAATTTGATCCATTTTAGCAACCCCTTAAGGGACTACATGCCATTTTTCATTTAAACAAAAGATGCTATTTCCTTTTAATCCCGTTAATAAAACGCTTGGTTTTGATTCTGTGCCAAACCACTCGAATTTCAAGCTGCGGATGGCTTCATAAGTAGTGACTAAGAGGGAACCACATGTGTTTCTAATAATCTTACCACGAGCGGCGCTTCCAAGAAGGTCAGTGTCGTCGTGGGCGCACATTTATAAATAGTAAGCAATTACGATGATTATAAATACTTTTTCGCACAGCGCTTTATTTATACATTTTCGATAACATTATCCTAAATAACAATTCCAGTTTCTAATGCGGTTACAGTGTACACATATAATATAGTCTTATTTAATTAACTATAGTCGGGGAAGGAAATGGGACGTAATCAATATATAACAATGTTCATATGAGTATCTAACTATAACTAGCGCCGTAAATGTCAAGTAACTATTAACATATTTTTACGAAAGTATGATTGATTCAATAATGGTATGTATTCATTATACAGGGTGTCCCAAAGAAACGAAAGAGGGGTGTTTTGTGACACTAAACCTCAATTCTTCGCAACCATCCCGAATACGTCAAATTAATTTGCCAACGGGACATGTAATAAGACTATTTTCGTTTACCTACCTCCAACCACAAAATTGTGGCAACTTTCACCATAAAAAACTTAAATGGCAAGGGATATCAGAAGACATACCATGGAAGCTCGATGAATTTGCTTTATAGTAGCGTTTTTATTTTTAGGTTTCGAACATTAATTCCCACGGATATGCAGCCCAGAGTATAAATTAATAAATGTTCTGGGGCATTATGAAATGATTAAACGGCATTAGTTGACCATACGTTGGCGTAAACAGTTCAATGCTTTCTTTACATCAGCGTCACGCCGTATTTCGTAGTAGTCGTTGTTTTCTTTGAACATTTAAAATGATTATTCGATTTCAGAAAGAGTTGAAATAATTGCATTTTTCTTCGGAAACAATGAATGTGCCAGCAAATGCACCGAATTGTTCAACCAGTAACATGCTGATAAGTTAAGAAATTCGGGAGACCAGGTCTGTCGTAACTAAAAAGCAAAATGTTGAAAATCCGGTAAGAAGTGAAGCGGTGTAGGTCGCGGTTCTGGCCTATATTGTTGTCGATTCTAAGTTGAGTATAAAGCAAATGGCTACTGTATCGGGTATTAATCGAAACAAATATTCAACAAATTAAATACCACAAGTTTTATCCCTGCAAGATCCATTTGCTACAAGAACTCAATGAAGACGACATTGGCCGCCATTTGTAATTTTGTGAGGCTGTAGGTGAACGGGTGATAAATAATCCAAGTTTTATTTTTACTTCTGTTTTTCCGACGAATGCATTGTTGTTGTAAATACATAGTATAGTGACTACTATAGTCAATCGCCACAATTGTCGCTATTGGTCCGATTCTAATCCGGTGATATTTAACTAAACACAAAATCAACAGCCCGAAAAATTAAATGTTTGAATTAGGATGATGATCATTACCTCGGAGATTATTTGATATTCCCACAGAACGGAGCTCCTGTGCATTATGCACAGCTTGTTCGGCCGTATTTGGATCGAAGGTTTCCGGGTCAATGGATTGAAAGAAGAGGCGCTATTGATTGCCCCGCAAAGTCGCCAGGTTTTTTTTTGTCATTTAAAGAGTAACATTTACGCAACCCAACTCGATATAGCCGTAATACGTCCCCCTAGCAAATTAATTTGACTCCTTAGGGCTTTTTTTCGAAGAACTGGCAGGTAGAGTGTTACAAAACACACCTGTTTTGTTTTCGGTGGGCCACTCTATTATAGTACAGTGGTATGAAACAGTTCTGAATCACCCAAGGAAATAATTATTTCTTGAAGTTTAGCTACATTTTTGGCAAAAAAAAAACATCAGTGAGAGACGGCAGTATATTATGGAGGACGAGCCTGGGAGACAGAATTCTTAATTCGACTGATTTAACCAAAATATGGTCCGAAGCTACTGGTGTAAGTGTATGCATTTCTACGGTAAGAAGGAGACTTCTTAAATTTGTAGTTAGGGGTTGCAAAGCCCGGAAGAAACCCCTCCTATCAGAAAAACAAAAGCTCCACCGTTTGAGATGGGCAAAGGATCATCGCCATTGGGCCCCAGAACAATGGCACAAGATATTATTTAGTGATGAATCTACCTCTAACATTAACAATCGTGCTGGAAGCACATATGATAGAAGATTTCTGGAGAATAATTTTCACGGCAGTGTGTTCTACCAACTATTAAACGTCCAACCTCTGTCATGATATGTTGAAGGTGTCGGTAGACTGCATGTTGTATCTGGCATGATAAATGCAACCAAATACAAAAGATGTCCTACAGGAGAAGACGCTGCCTAGTGGAAAAGAGTTATTTCCTGTCAAAACCTTTATGTTCCAAAATGATAATGCTCCTTGCCACCAAGCAAAGGTTGTTAAATCTTGGATGTCGACCAATAAAGGTACAAGAATAGACTGGCCAGCACAATCCCCGGACCTAACCCCCATAGAAAACTTATGGCAGAGGATTTCTAACATTATATCACGAAAAAAGCCCACAAAAAAGTGGAATTAATCGAATCCTTAATTGATGCCTGGTATTGCTGCATTCTTGTTCTTCTTCTTTTTTTTAACAGCCATTTGACATCCACTCCTGGATATAGGCATCCCGCTTTCGTTTCCATTCCTCTCTGTCTATGACTTTTTGATACCAGTTTCGACCTGTCACCTCTCTGATGCTCTTTAATTGCTACATTATGAAGAAAGAATTTCAAAAATGGTGAATTCTATGCCAAAAAGGTATGAATTAATTATTAAAATCAAAGGACGGCCTATTAAGTACTAAAGTAGTTTTAAATTAATTAGTGTATGTTGTAATAAACGTTTAGGTGTAGACTACATTATTATATATGATGTACAATTTTTCTGTTTTTGAATAAACTGTATATATCGAATTGTTTCCGTTTTTTTTTATGGATCAACATGTAGGCTATTATTATTACCAGCATTGTGTTTAAGTACCTGTATTATATTTGCAATGACGAAATGAAAAATATTTGAAAAAATGGGTTTAAACTGCAATTTATCTAATTTGTGCAACTGATGCAGAACTCTTTCACACCACTGTCGGTTTACAGTACATACAACGCATTGAAAAACATGTATATAATTATATATAACGTCACAAAGAATTTTGTTAAAACGAATATTCTGTTGTAAAGTACACCATTGGAAGTACAATTAAGTACATTTCGAAATTGACCCCTGCAGTTGTAAATAAGTACGCATCCATAAACAGTCAGGTGTATTTGGGGAAAACTGAACAACATTTTCTGAGAAATTTTGTAAACATGCATACCTAAATATAACATGTAAACTAAAGTTGCCCTTAATCTACGTGCATGTCATCAGTTATATGGTGACGTCACACCTTACTACGTTTATACAGCGAAAAATGAAAGTATGCAACCACAAATCTTAAACTGTATGTCACATAACACGCAAAACACGAATTCGTTTTCAGAGCGACATGTGAACATAAAAAAACAGGGCGGAGGGAGGGAAGGAAACAAAATCCCTAGTTTTTATGTAGTTTCGTATTTTACACACAAACTATGAAATATTAAAAATCAAAATCATAACTGTTACAACTACGTTACATGACCTTGCGAAAAAACATGATTTTACTCCGTAATTTAAAAAAGAAACTGAATGTTTTAGTTTTTTAGAATTGGCACTATTAATACTAAATAACAAGTAACTGATGAAGTGCACGTAGACTAAGAGTAACCCGACTTTAATGATTGGTGAACTTAGTGTGTAATGCACGTTATATGCAACTTATAAATTTTATAATTTTGAATAAATACGCATTAACCGAACAAAAGCATTAATCAGTCCAAGTTCGTTATGATAGACTTCCAACTGTATATACCGTTATTTTATATTTGTAACCTAAACGCAATTTAAAATAAGGTAGCCTCTAAACCTACCACAGTATTACCATTAAAACCTACAATTGTGATTGCAACATTTACAATCTGTTAAACCAGTTACCGCAACTATGTACGTGCTAAGTTTCCGCCAATCAAATCGACATTAAATAAATCAAACTCGAATGAAAACATCAATCAGCCACCTCACGAACATCACAATAATTGTTTGGATATCTTCGTACGAGATTGCAAAACGACGTCCACAATTTTATAATTGTCTTGAGAAATGATACTGTATTTAAATCAAATCTGTTTATAGAATTATGCCTTGATGAGAGAGACAGATTGTTTACTGCCAATGTCAACAGGGGACACTCATTTGTACCACAATCGCCCAGAACATGAATGAAATCTTGATAATTGTGAGAAGGGTGCCACTTCATTGCACAAGTGTACAGTTCCGTTTCTCAACAAGCACTTCTGATTATATTGTTTATAATTTTAAATGGGTAACTCGTCGATAACAAAATGTCAAATGTTAACATTTTCAAATTTGTAAGTTTGATATGTAATTCGTTGCGTAATCCTAATTAGTTATACTATATATGTATATGGTATGTACATAAGATACTACAAAAACAAACGTAACATGAAAATTTATTATTATTGTTATCATTTTCTCAATGTTTCGATTCGAATAGTATTAAGTTATTCAACACTGCAGTCTTGAAAACAATTTTGCAATTCTAATCATATGGAGATAACAAAATTATTTATAGAAATTCTTCCATTCCATATTACAAACAGCATCCGCCGTGTTTGTATAGTAAACTTATTTAAATTACAAATTTGAACATCAACTTATACACTGTACTATTTAGCATGTAAACCAAAACCGGTCCTAGTTATTATTGAAATCAGATGGTAAAACTGCATTTAATTCAGTAAAACAACGACACCATTTCTTTCAAAAACAGCTGTGTTTCACTTTCTCTATACTTTAAGCCAAAATGGAGAAAGGTCTCACCAAAAAAATCCAAACTCCATCGGCGCATCCGGTTATGGGCCATAGCCGTACAACACGTCCGAATCAATCAAAATTAGAACTGTTACTGCAAAAAGAGCATAAGATTGGTACTTGGACAACAATACTGCAACAGCTCCCTCATTTGCTTGTGAAATTGCAAAAGTGTAATCAGTGCGGGTCAAAACCGATAAACCTTATGGAGTAACTGGCGGATCAACGAACGCGTTTGTTAATGAACGAACGAAGACGAGACACTAAAATTAACGCTGTATATGTCGATCTTATGTGGAAAGAGGGCAAAGCGATCTTGCACGATATACGGAAGAAGAAAAACACAGCGTGGATTTTTAATTATCAGCTACTATGTACAGGGTGGCTCCATTTCAATGACCTTCACAATCTTGGACTACGAATAAACTTCTCCATCCTGGAACACCATCTTGTGCATAATTTTGAGGCCATATTTTGGTATCGATTATGACATTTTCGTTTTGAAATTTCTAGTGAAATCTGCACTACTGGTTTGGCTTCTCCAAACGTGTTTACAACTCCTCGTCTGGCGATCGCATAGATATGTTATTCATTAAAGTGTATTTATAGTATAATAGGCACTTCATTGCTTGAAATAGCGATGAAGGCGTTAATAGAAGGACGGCTATATTTTTAATTGCTCAGGATGTGCAGGGAAATGCGCTCTAAAGCACACGTGTGTTGGTGCCCGATTTTCTCATAACCATGAAGGTAGCAGCGATTATATCATGACTAATTAAAACTAAGCCTATTACGCTCAATTAATTTTATAGACCGACAGACAATAATTATGTTGAATGCAATGAAAAACATTTTTAGCTTTGAAATTTATTTTTAATTTGACAGTTTTATGAGATAATTGCAAAACTAACGATGGTACCGATTGTTTTAAGGACAGGTTATAACTATTTTATTAGTGATGACGTAAAAATCGCATTTGATCATACGGACATAAGAACGAGACACCAAATGACTTATTTTTATAAATTTTTAAAATATATTCAATGTAAATATAATAGTATGATTACATTAACTGCTTTGTTACTTTAGTTACACGTGTAGAAGAGTATCACTGTTTTAACTACAACTCTCCCATTAGAACTTAAACAAACATTAATTTATTTATCGATTATACCGGATGTTTGAGATAAGATGACCTACGCACATGGGGATCTCGGCTATGTTTAAGATATACGAAGTCGGTTGAATTAGAAAAAAAAGTAGGTCAACTATTTTCAAAGTCAACTTTATTTTTCTTATGGGCGCCATATTAAATTTTACTTTTTTAAATAGAGCATAAAAAGTACTTTACGACCATTTATGACATGTATATGTATATGCCAACAACAGAAATAATGTCTTGCCAACCAACATGAATGCACTTGGATTTACGAAGTTTGATCTTAACAAATTAAACTTGAAGATAATATTATCAGAGACATGATGGTCATATAAACTTACTACTACACACCAAAATGAGGCAAATACAGCAATGTAAAAATAGTAGGCAAGTACCAAACATACACTTCTTTACTAAACTTAACAGAAATGCTTAAACAATTAGGAACATTGAAGACAGTTACTCAAAGCAAATGTTCAAATGATTATCCGTTATTAAGTGACTTCTTTGTAGAACCTAACAGGACCTTGGTTTCCATTCATCTCTCGGAATATGTATTATTTAAATAATTACTTTCAACGTGAGCATGGCGAAGGGCTGGCCCGTCTTTTTAAAACATATTACGAGTTATAGCAAGTACCAAACTCTCCAGGATATCATCCACATTATATTGAAGGAAATCAAGATACCTTTCAGATGCAAGAGTGTCATTGAAAATTATCGGACCTACAATATTCCCATTTAAAATGCCAATCCATATATTGAAGCCCCTCTAACTTGATATCTGAAATTTCCATGAAATTTTCATGAATCCACAACACATTATTTTTTCTGTTAAACATCCTACAGTTTGTAAAACCTTTGACTTTATATATAGTCAAAGGTAAAGCGTAACTCATCGGACCGCAATTAAAGTGGAAGCTCCCGATTGTTTTGGAAATTTTCAACAAACCATCTACAAAACACTAATCTTTCATGGCCATCACTTTCATGAAACCCCTGACTCAAATGTTTGTAACGTTCGTTTAGTTTTCCCGCTTCATATGAATCTAAGTCTTATTTTAATTGCCGCTCTTAAGTTGACTTCTATTTTATTATTCCCAAAGGATAATTTATATGGGAGGTCACCTTTTCGAAACTTCCGAAAGGGAACGCTCGACATGCATGTTTAGTCTTTAGCGCCGATCGAAAACAGTTCTTAGAATCCATTGTCTGCAGAATGGCCCGGAAGTTCCACATGTCGACTTAAGATTTTGTTCTAGAAGGATTGGTAAGAGTTTTGCAACAAGGGGAAAGTTAGTCAGTCCAAGCTTCTGAGGGTGAATGCATGTGGTTTCGAGTCGGAGCTGTTGGCAGCGCTTCTGCTAAATTAAGATAACGTATCGCTCTTTTTTCTTGTCTGGGGCGGAATAATTCTCGACTTGTGTCGGATTAAAAATATTAGCAGTGTCAGTTTCTATAAAAACAATTCAGTGAAATTGTTCTCTCGACTTGTGTCGGATTAAAGCCTTCAACCCCGTGACCCCTCCACTAAACCGTTACAAGTGATAATCCCGTACAGAGGCGGAGATTTTGTTTCTGAAGTTCCCGATTTTTTTTCGAAGGCCTGTAACGTCACCATCGTGATCCAGCCTTCAGAGGCGTGCCTGCGATTTTTATCTGCTTCTTCAGGCGCTAAGAACACCCCAAATTGTGCTTCTCTCTCTCTACTCCCTACCGAAGAAAACCAAGGTAAAACTTGCCAATGTACTATTCAGTGATTGTTTTCCCCTGTTTGTCAATGTTTCGTTAATAACTAAGAAACAGAACAGTTTAATTACCTTGTAATATTATAAGTGAGGCAACCTTCAGTTGCCCATCGTTTCACTACTAGTTAGGTTAAAGTTTAATTAATTCGGTAAACTCGAACGGCGCTGGCTGCGTAGATCTGTTCAATAAAGTAAATATCGCAAGCCAGGGATGGCGAGCTCTTTGGTTTGGACATTCCAACACTCGTGTGTTTAGCCCATAGTTATTTCTTGCTTGTTCTAAATTGTACTATTTGTGTAATATTTTACTCAATAGAATTGGATGCAGTCAGTGTAGTACGATCTTTTATTCTGATGTATTTTATTGTGTGCATGAACTTTGTAAGCTTTATATACAGGAGGAGGCACAATAAAGGTGAGTTCGATTCCCGTAAGCTGCTGGCTTCTCGGCCTTCCACGAGAACCTGCAATCAGCTGTGATTTGGAAGGTGGCGCCCACTAATTTTGAATCACTCTGTACACAACTACATTCGATTTCCTTCCCTTAAGTGTTTCTCGTGAACCACCCTTACTCCTCTGAGCTAAGCCGAAGGCATTTGCACCTTTCCTGTTGCGGGTGACGAAAAAGCTCGTTTGGCCCGTAACATGTTCTCCATAGGGGCGAAATTTATATTCCTTCAAAACTGTAGATTTGGAAACACCAACAGCAGCTTCCATCCCACGGATAGACGCACGTGGGTTGCAAACAACAGTTTACAGAACCAATTACGCAAAGCCTTCATTTTCTTGGCAAGTCCTCTTCGATTTAATAAACAATCCATAATTAATCAAGTTGTCATTTATTCTGGTTGCCACCTCTCTGGATATGTTTCAAAATAAACTTGATTTTGTACATCATTTCTATGACTATGACATATCGTAATTTTCAGTATTAGAAAAGTTTTCCATAAGAATGAATAAATAGTAAAACGAACAAGAACAGGAAACACAGAAAAATAATACAATAAACAAAAGTAAACAACGGACAATAAGAAAAGTAAAAAACTATAGATAACTTCAAAGTGTATCAATTCAAAATGTCAATTAGTTTGAGATTTGTAGTGACAAAACATTTAAATTGTTTTGTGGTAATTTCAAAAACCTAGATGAAAACAGTTTTTCTTATTTTTTAACATTATTTCTATTGCTGGCATATGCATGCCATACATATATGGTAGTAAAGCACTTTAATAATAAGAAACTTATATTCTTTGAGGCTTTCGCGGTTTCTCGAACTGTCAGTATTACAATTTACTTTCGGCTTAGACCGCGTCGTCATTTGGGAACTACATCCAGCATTATCAGGTAAGAAGGTCTGACCCGTAACTTGTCTGCCTTTACAAGAATTTGCTCTTGAAGTTTGAGCAATATTTGTTCGTCGGTCCTGCCTGCCTAAACAGGGCCGTGTGCTTAGATTATTCAAACATTGGGTTCTATTCACTCTGAAGATGCAAGCTGCAATGTCTTTCGAAACGTTAGGTTGTATGGGTTCATAAACAGCTAACAGGCATAAGTCGATTAAGTATTATTGTCCTGGCAAACAAAATACATTAAGATCAAATCCTTGTCCGCCCCAAGGTTTGAATAATCTAAGCACCCGGCCCTGTTTAGGCATGCAGACAAGCTACAGGTCGGTCCTTACCTGATAAAGCTGGGTGTAGTTCCCAAATGACGACGCGGTCCAAGTCGAAAGTAAATTGTTTAGTGGATTATACAGTGTATACAGCTTATCA
Organism: Limonius californicus; assembly: GCA_014611495.1. Classification (NCBI taxonomy): domain Eukaryota; kingdom Metazoa; phylum Arthropoda; class Insecta; order Coleoptera; family Elateridae; genus Limonius; species Limonius californicus. The sequence goes on along the minus strand of JABXWE010003212.1, from coordinate 3,221 downwards.
TTATAAAATATTCTTCAAAAACATTATTACCTTTCAAACAGAGATATACTACAGTAGTAGTAGTTTATCCTACAATACTATCCGCATAATGTTATGATCATTTGATTGTGCCGCTCCGTCCGAATTAGTCATGCTTTAATTGCCGCTCCATAGGAATTAAAAACGTTATTTTAATTGCCATTTGTATGTTGATAACAGTTTTCGTTATTTTGTTTTTAAAGATTGATTTATGACGAGACCAATTGCGAAGTTCCCTTTGTAGGCTAGATTTGCCGTTCAAAAACAATTCCAGGAACTACTTTGTTAAGCAGTGCTAGATTTCGAATAACGCTTTCCTAAATTTGCTCGGAAGTCGCACGTGTCAACTTTGTTCTAGAACAAATTAGGCTGGGAATTTTGTTTGCAGCGCGGGGAAGAAGTCAGTAGGCAATAATCTTTGGGCGTAGACGGACGTTTGAGAAAAATCGGGTTATTCGCGGCTCCTGCTATATTGAATTCTATCATATCGTAGATTGCTGTAGGCAATTATTATCTCGACCAAGTCGGATCTAAATAAAAAAATAGCAGTGTAGAGCCTTATGTACGGACAATTGAGAGCAATTGTTCCTGCGATCTTAAATCGGATATAAGCGTATTAAACCCGTGAAGGTGTGTCTTGCAATCGTCTGAAATTCCCGCCGCCCTCCACGTTGGAAATAATCTAATTCCCAGGGGCGTCCCAACAAAGGTTTCGTCCCAAAGTTTTCTGAAGTCGTCTACCTTTCTTCTTTTCGGACCTGAAACTACCCCAGACTGTACCTGCATCTGGAAAGCAGCCCCCAGAATTGTGCCTGCCTTCGTCAAGATTCGAGGTAAAGAACTAAGTTTTTTTTTGTGTGATGAAAAAAAAAGAAAAAACCCCTTTTACGCGTAAACTTACAAAATTCGAAGTTTGTAATAAGGAGCGACCTTCAGTCGCCGACAGTTTTTTTGTATTATCAAATGTAAAGATTAATTGTACATATATTGTGTTATTCGTGTAAGCTCCGACGCCCTTGGCCACGTAGTCGTTTGGACAAATTACGTGCGCCAACGACGGCGAGCCCCTCGGCTTGAGCGCTCAAAGTAACTATATTTGTAATATAGAGTTATTAAAACCACCCTTTGCTGTCATTCTGTTGTACTTTTATCATGTCCAATAATCTAATTATATGTGTGTTAAAATTTACTGCCTCTTTTATTATTGTGCATTCTGTATTTGTGTGTGTACGAATTTTGCAAGCTTTATAAACAGGAGGGAGGCACAATAAAGGTGAGTCCGATTCCCGTAAGCTGCTGGCTTCTCGGCCTTCCACGAGGACCTACAATTAGCTGTATTTGGAAGGTGGCGCCCGTTAATTTTGAGCTACTCTGTACACAACTAGGAAGATTTCCTCCCGTAAGCGATTTCCGTGAACCACCCCTACTCCTCTGAACTAAGCTGTAGGCCTTTTTCCACGTATCCGGTTACGGGTCGACGGAAAAGCTCGTTTGGCCCGTAACAAAAATTAAAGCTTATGTTTAACGCCTTATATTAATTACTTATCAACTTTAATATAATCTAACTGATTCTATCCAATTGTCTATATTCGTTACCTACCCTAATCTATTTCACAACTGTCTATCAATTACAGGCATGATTATTGCTTACATTATTGAAAGCACAACTCATAGTTAGGCAACATTTAACGATCTACATTCGTTACCTAATTTAGCCTACCATACCGAATTACTATTTAAAGTTAACTGCCAATATTTCTTGTTCAACCTAATTATAGTACATAATTACACACACCATTATTTATTATGTGAAAGTGTCTAGCCTATACTTATTAGGATGTAATACATATAGTAACTATTTACGCTTAACAAGGTAATGTATGCGCTATTTAACTTCACCCAACCCAACCTAATAACTATATAAGTATTTGTTACATAATCTAAACCTAACCCAAAGTTATGCAGCAATTTTACACGCCAGCATTCATTATATATAACTGCCTAACATACCTTAGGCCGGACTCAGTGGTTAGCAAATTTGCCTTTGGATCCAAGGGAAGTGGGTTAGAATCCGACCGAGAAAAATCTGAAAGTGCGCCTTCTGTCGGGTAAGAAATAAAGCCGTAGGTGCCGTGTCACTACGATATATGACACGTTAAGGGGTGGTGAGCACCCAGAGTTTCAAGGTATATTATAAGAGATGGGGTTGTAGTCGACTACTGGGGTTGGAACCAGATGCTAGATGGGAAAAGTTCATAGTTAGGGTGTACAATGGACTAAAGTACTAAACTATGGCTTAAGTGCAAAGAAATCCTTGGAAAACCGTGTCCTAGATCTCGCTCAATCAAAACAACAACATACCCAAGCCTAGACTAGCTCACTTAGCTTAGTTATTCGATTATGTTATATACAAATTAACTGTTTAGACTGACTACTGAATTGTCTATGCATTATTTTGAATATTTGTTACCCAACCCAACCAATATACAATCTTTGATTTCATATAAGTACCTATAATTCCGGGTTATTTGACAATGATAAGCACGACAACTAATCACATTCCATCTAATGTACCTTAAAATTATTCAAGGATTACATGCACATCCACTGATCACATTCTACATACCTACATCGTTTGTGTAATGAATAAACGTATTAATTACTGCCCATATTTGTAACTACCAACAGCCAATTGCAGATAGTTCTTCTACAAACCTTACATTACCTTTCAGGGACGATAAACAAATAATGATTACGTGAGATCGATTAATCAGTAAACAATATAAGGTCATATTTAAGAGAAATGTTTACTACACAGCTCTAGCAGTATTAAGATGATTTAAATTTAAGTCTCAATTCGCCAAATTCTAGCACCTCCAATATTGGAATTTAACATCAACAGTAGAAACAGTTCGACAATCTAAAAATGGAAAAATTAGATTTGTCTACTAATAAATTATTCTTTTTATCTTTTATACTGTCGAGTGGTTGACATTTTTGTGGAAAAGTACCACAACACGTCCAAAATATGCCTTGACGCTTATAATGTTAGCACTAGCTTATCAAAGATCAGGTTTATCTGTTGTGGTAGCGATAATATTCCTTGAATTCTAATAGAACTAGAGGTTTCGCTAAATGAAAGTCATTCATAATATTAACTACAAACCTGAGCTGTAATGCGATGAAACGACTGATGAAACCGT